>CAUYQU010095740.1:0-61093 GCA_963574635.1 Cheracebus regulus
AGCAAACTGACACAAGAACACAAAATCAAACACCGCATGTTCTCACTCATAGGCGGGTATTGAACAATGAGAACACATGGACACAGGGAGGGGAGCACTACACACTGGGGTCTGTTGGGGGGAAATAGGGGAGGGACAGTGTGGGGTGTGGAGTTGGGGGGAGATAGCATGGGGAGAAATGCCAGATAGGTGAAGGGGAGGAAGGTGACAAATCACACTGCCACGTGTGTACCTATGCAACAGTATTGTATGTTCTTCACATGTACCCCCAAACCTAAAATGCAATAAAAAATAAAATAAAAAGAAAATGATTATGTTGAATATTGGAAATGATTCAATTCTGTTGTTGATTTTTAAAGCTTTTTTGCTTCATCTCTTTTTTCAAGCAACTGTCTAGGTGGAATACTCATGTAATAGATAAAACAGCCCCAACCTCAGTTCAGGATGAAGTAGGGATTGTGGAGCCTCTTTTAGCAGTCTCCTTGCCGGTCTCTAAATCACTACCTGGGGAGCTCTGCAAGGCCACATGTGCAGACTAGCCACTGTGACAAGGCTGGAACTTAAACACCTGGGGAAAGGCTTTAGTATATGACTGAGCTGCTATAAATTGTTTAAAAAGTATTTTTAAACTTATGAACATCATGATGTTCACATTTTTCTCTTTCATCCAATATAGGAAGTAATACAGGGTAATTTGGGAGTCTTTTCTTTGGAGTGACTTAATTTCAAGGAATATTCATCCACTTAATGATTAACTTTTGACATGAGTTCTAGTCTTTCAGAAGGACATTTTATTATGACTAATCACTCTGGTTATTGATTTTTAATCTCTACCAGATGAAGATCTGCTTTGGTCTCCTGGCTCAGAATTCAGTGCATTTCTTTTACCAGGGTTATTATATGTTTTACTGGCTGATGCACCTTAACATTCAGTGTCTAACTGAGGATAATGTAGGACAGCTTCCTCATATTACCATTAAAATGGTGCCAAATGCTACAACATCTGTTCAAAGTGAATGTTGGATTAATAAACAAAGCCAAGAAACAATCAAAACATAAATCCTACATTAGAACAATTAAAAACTCAGGTATTTATCATTTCGACATAAAGTTCAAGCTTGTCAATACGATAAGTTTGACGATTAATTTTACCTGCCAACTTGAGTGGATTAAGAAATACCTAGGGAATTGATAAAGCATTGCCCTTAGGTGTGTCTGAGAGGGTGTTTCCAGGGAACATTGCAAAGATTGCAGTGTGAGTCAGTGGACTAAGAGGCGAAAATCTCCCTCAGTGTGAGTGAACATCAAATTGGCTGGGTGCCAGGACAGAAGAAAAACAGAGAGCAAAATGTTTCCTTGTTCACATGCTTGGAGCTCGGACACTCTATTCCTCCTGTTCTTGGACACTGAAACTCCAGGCTCTCTGGCCTTGAAACTCCAGGAGTTATACTAGCAGCTCCCTGGGTTATCAAGCCTTTTCCCTCAAACTGAGAATTACACCACCAGCTTTTCTGGTTGTGAGGTGTTTGAATTTGGACTTAGCCAAGCTACCAGCATCATAGTCTCCAACCTGCAGATGTCTAGTTGTGGGACTCCTCAGCTTCCATCACCACAAAAGCCAACTTACCTAATACAATCTCTTTCATTTATCTATATCAATACTTTGATCTATATATCTATTAATATTTATAGATACCTATCTATCTACTTATAGTGCAAGGAGATAGCATTATTTTCATTAAACAAGCACACACGTAATGTCATATAGAATCATGTCATAAAAAGTTTGTGAATAAATATAATCCAAGCCAAGGAACATGTAATTGGCTAGATGGTTGTGATCTTCCTTTTGAGTAAATGCATAGTGTTGGTTTCATAGTAGATTATCTGTAGACCCTATTGGTTCTATCTGTCTGGGGAACCCTAATACAATAAGCATGATCCTTCATGACACAAACCCTACTTTACTTCTCACTATTTTTCAACACTCTTTCTTACCAATTGCCCAATTTCTCTTCATCCTTTAAAACACTTCCATTATTCTCAGCAAATTGACACAAGAACAGAAAATCAAACACCACATATTCTCACTCATAAGCGGGTGTTGAACAATAAGAACACGTGGACATAGGGAGGGGAACATCACACACCAGGGCCTAGGGGAAGAGGAATAGCAGAGGGTTAGTGAATTGGGGAGGGGTACCATTAGGAGAAATACTTAATGTAGATGATGGGGTGATGGATGCAGCAAACCAACACCATGGCATGTGTATACCTATGTAACAAGCCTGCATGATCTGCACTTGTACCCCAAAACTTTTAGTATAATTAATAAATTTTTCTAAAAATACTACCTCAGGATGACTTTCCATGATGAAGTTAAGTAGTCTCATCTCTTTATTACTTGTTTGCTAAATATGTTATTTTGCCATTGTGTTGTATTATTACCATGAATGTGCTTAGCCTCTACCAACTAAGAATAATAATAAGTCCAACATAGCATTTTTTATAATGTTTTCACATTGATGAACTCATCTAATATTCACAGCTCCATGGAATAGAATGATTATTATCATTATCTCTGTCTTACTTATGAGCCAATTGAGAAGAGGTTACACAGTTGGAATTTGGATCCAGGCAGATTTCACAGCTTATATAAAATACACTGTCTCTCAATATTGTAGGCTCCTTGAAAGCTTAGAGAATGCCTTAATACTCCAATACTTGCTGATCTGAACTCAAGTTACTATGGCACATACTATTTCCACTACTGATACTTCCACCAGACCTTTGTAGAGGTGTCTCATCTGACATAGTCTTGGTTTCAAAAGGGAAAATAGTAGTCTGGGGAATGTAAAGCCTTCTATAAACTTAAACAGCAACACTGAAAACAAACACTGTGCGTTCACTCAGAAGGAAGAGCACAGTCATCCTGCCAATTAGGTGTTCCTTGGCTTGGATTATATTTCTTCACAAACGTTTTATGACGTGACATCACATTATACTGCATATCCATTTGTTTAACGAGTCATGGTGTCTCCTTGCACTTCACTTTCCCACATGCTGCGGCTTGGCTAAATGGGGGAAGGTATTTTCTTTGATTCTAGAATACGAACTGACTTATCAATGCTGTGCCTAATACTTTGCTGATTTCCCTTTGCCTGTTGGAGAAACTTCATCTGGATTTATTTACTACTATAATTGCTCAGAAAATATCCCCTGGGTTCTTGTGTATTCATAATCAAGGGTTCTAGAGAAAACAAGACCATGGCTTGAGGGCACTTTCAGTGATGTGACAGGTCAGCAAGTCATTCATATTGTGCACACGGGTCACACGGTGTTTGTCACCACCACGATTCTGCTGGTGATCATAAGTTGTGTACAGCAAAAATAATTAAAGTGAAGAAAGGCTTTAGCATGTAGAGAAAGGCACCAACCAAACTAGTGAGACCAAAAATACTTTTTCAAGATCCAATTGGTGTGGAGTTCAACATCTAATAAAATGTGATTTTTGTGGAATGGCAGAGGTTTTTCTTACAGTGTTTTTATTTCTTCAGTCATAAATTGAAGCAAAACAATAGAAGAGAGAGTATACAAGAAGGATTCAAAATAAAAATGTTGAATAGCTGTAAGAGACGTCTTTCCTTTTAAATATATGTCCTAGTGTTATGGTCCCCAACATTTTTGCACCAGGAACCAGTTTCATGGAAGACAATTTTCCACAGACTGGGGCAGGGGGATGGTTTGGGGATGATTCAAGCACATTACATTAATTGTACACTTTATTTCTAATATTACATAGTAATAATAATGAAATATATACAACTCATCATAACATTGAATCAGTGGGAGCCATGAACTTGTTTTCCTGCAGCTTGATGGTCCCATCTAGGGGTGATGGGAGACAGTGATAGACATCAGGCATTAAACTCTCATAAGGAGCACAAAACCTAGATCCATGGCATGTGCAGTTGCAATAGGGTTTACAGTCCTATGAGGACCTAATGCCACCACTGATCTGACAAAAGTCAGAGCTCAGGTGGTAATGCAAGTGATGGGGAGTGACTATAAATACAGATGAAGCTACGCTCACTGGCCCGCCCCTCACCTCCTCCTGTGCTGCCTGGTTCCTAACAGGCCAGGGACCACTGCCTAGAGTATCTGATAACGAGGGTAGCACTTGATTTCTGGATTTCTGATGCTGAAGTGAGTGGAGTTTGCATGCACCGCCAATTTTGATGTCAAATATCTACTACTGAACTTGTGCTTTCTCAATGCATCTGTAGGATGTCCACTGAAATATTCCTCTCCACTCTGTATATCAAACAATTTCTACAGAATTTCTAAGTCCTTTTCCAAGAAGACACAGTGACTGTAAGGTAGTTGAGACAGTAACAACTCTTCCTTTGACAAGTAGTTAAGATCCAATGAGAAAGTGCCTTTGTCCTTATATTGTCAGTCCAGATCCCTCTTTTAAACTCTATCCCCTACTGCTGTTCTGTAGCTCCATTTGGCTGTCTGATAAGCCCCTCAAAACTTAAAGAATTCCAATTGCAGCTCAATCATTGCTCCCTCCAAAAAAACACATCTAGGTGTAAAACAAATCTAGTGCTAATCATGTCAATCAGTGTTAACATCTACCTGCTGCCCAAGTCAGAATGTCTTGGAATTCTGAGGGTGTGCTGGAGAATTGTGAGAAATCACCAGGGAGAAGAGGACCTGTGAAGGCACACAGGAAAAAAAGGTACAGACATAAAAGACGAACACTGAAATCTAATGTAAAATATTGTTATGGCCACCTAATTCCTTCTGATCCTTCTTCCCACAATGTATCTATCACTAAACTCTGCCTTTTCTATTCCTGACAGCCCTCAAATTTTTCCATTTCTCTTTCTTCATCTCTCTAGTCTAAATTACCATTATTGCTTCCATTTATTACCACATTAGCCTCTCCATTGATCTTCCAAATCCTCTACTTTCTTTATACAATTCACCAGCTCACATTTGTAATCAGAGTAATTTTTTTCGTTGAAAATCTTATCATATTACTCTCTAATGTAACATCTTTCATGAGTTTCTATTGCCCAGAAAAACAAACTTTTAAATTCTTGGTAAGGCACTGACAAAGCCAACTAGCACCTAACTTTGATTCATTCTTGACCCTACTCTCTGGTTCTTAACTGGAAGGAGATTTTACACCCCAGGGAATATTTTTCAATGTCTGGAGACAATTTTGATTGTCATTAATAGTCAAGAGTATGCTTCATTTTCTAGTAGGTAGAGGCCAGGGATACTTTTAAACATTCTACAGTACCTAGGACAGCCCCCTTCACAACAAAAGATTACCTGTCCTAAATGTCTAATAGAGTTAAAGCTGATAAATCCTGCTATAACTTTGTCTTATGCCCCTCTTTCTTTTTACTTTTTTTTTTTTTTTTTAATATGCAGTCTCACTCTATTGCCCAGGCTGGAGTGCAATGATGTGATCTCAGCTTACTGCAGCCTCCACCTCCAGGATTCAAGTGATTCTCCTGACTCAACCTCCCAAGTAGTTGGGATTGCAGATGCCCACCAACATGCCTGGCTAAGTTTTTGTAATTTTAGTAGAGATGGCGGTTCACTATGTTGGCCAAGCTGGTTTCAAACTCCTGATCTCAAGTGATCCACCCGCCTTGGCCTCCCAAAATGCTAGGATTACAGGCGTGAGCCACTGAACCTGGCCTCTTTTTACTTTTTTTAAATTTCAATTATTCTCTGCTTCTTTCACATATATGAATTCACTATATGTAAATACAATTCAATCCTTAAATATGATTAGTTCTTTTTTCTAGGATAATCGGCACATTCTTCCCTCTGACCTGTAATCCCTGACCTGACTAACTACCCTTCAATCTTACTTCTTTGCTTAGTAACTTAGAAAAACTTTTCCTGAATTTTTATACTAGGCCTATGAGACTTGTATCTTTTGCCATAAGTTTTCATAGAATGCAGTATCTTCTCTCATAATTACAAATATATTGTCAGCTTTTTCTGTAATACTATGAATTCCTTATATATAGGCCATATCTGTACCATTTATTTGAACTCCAGGGCCTAATATATTAAGGTACCCTGCCCTTAATAGTCTCTCAATATATATTTTTTAAATAGTTGATAAATTAATGACTTAATCTATAGATAAACAAATGAATTAGAATATCTTTCATCAATACTACAACATTTTGTAAACTTGATCTTGGCTTAGATTACAAGAGGTCTATATAATCTGCATTTTATAGTTGGGCTATAAATCTCATTACCACCATTTCTTTCCCAGTGTAGGGAACTGGATAATTAATAATGTCTATGAACATTCTGTGGCTTTTTAGATTTTGGAAGTTTGATTTTAGATATCCTCAATGTTATTGAAAATTCAAGAAGCCTGAATTCATCTTTGTCAGCATTTAGTAATGGTAAAGTTTCCAATAAATTACAATCAAATATGAGGTGAAATCAAAGACAGATGAAAAGCTTCTCTCTTAGAATCAGAGTAAATGGTTCTGTCATTTTATGTGCATCATCTAATGAAACACATTCCTTGCCTAGATCACATACCACCGGATTTTCAAATATCCATTTCAACTATCATGTCAGTAAAACAGCAGAATTGGATTATCTCTGCTTTTCTTGATGTGAATGTTATAGATATATTTTATATTTATCTTCTTCCTCTTTTTGGAGAAAGATAAGAAATTCAATGAAACATTTTCTAAAATTTTTTAGAGACAGAGAAATTTCTGTGACATTTAAGTGGCATTTAAATATCTTGATCACAAAAGGAAGTCCCATCTGGTTGAAAGGAAAGGAAAGTGGCTCTCCTGTAGCTTTCCCAGACATAAATGTAGCTCACAAAGACATTCATTAAGTCAGCAGACAATACTGCAATGATGCATTTTTGGACATATTCCATTATGATTTGATCAATCAGCAACCTTCTTAATATTGATCATAAAGACACTAAAATGGGAATGTCATCAGTTTCCTTTAAAAAGGGGATTTTTAATGGAACCACATAGGAAATGCCATGACTTGGACAAATGCAAAGGAGAAATGTTCTCTTGGGCAAGAAAAGTTTGTTATTGTCAAAAAATATTTATATTATTTGCTTGCTGCAGAGAGCATGAAGGCAACATGTAGAATATAATTTTTTTTTCAAGTATCTAGAATGAATTCAAGTTAGAATAGTTTCAAAGCCATCCATATTAATTGGGCAATCTAGAGAAGAGAGATTGAGACCTCCTAGCATAGTCTGCACTATACACTTTCCAGCTATTTCTGGGGTATATAAATAAGAATTCAAAGTTTAGGCAAAAAATTAAGTAAACACAAAAAAGTCTAAGCAATAAGAAATGGATAAAGACAGATAAAAAACTGAGACTTCCTTTCATTAAAATAGTTGTGGGTTATGATCAGTTACCCAGTGTAAAGAAAACTGATTAAGAACCTACTGTTTTGTATTTCATGACACTTCATGATATATCTCTATCAAATGATCATAAACAGTATGTACTACTCTTCATAAAACAAGGGGTTATTCTTAATTTGTAGCTTATTTTGACTTATTCAAAAGTTGTTGAGTTAAAGAATGTCTTCAAGTTTATATAAATGCCTAGACCCAGCAAACATTATTAGCATGTGGGCTCTGTGCTCAGAATGAGCATAGCCTACTAGCCTATGTAATAAACAGTAACACATATCTATCAGGCTCTAAAAACCTAATTTGTATTACATTAATTATTATAATAATCCTATAAGAAAAATACTATTATCTTCATTTCCCATCTGAGGAAACAAAGGCAGAAAGAGATTAAATAACATGCACACAGCTTGTGGGGTACGGGGGCTGTGATTCAAACTATCTGAAATGTATGTGGTTAAAAAAAGCTAATTTGTGATATGCATCAGTATTTGTTCCTTGCTTTCTTCAGGAGAGTATTATTGTTTACAACCCACTACAAAAGAGCCTCATTACCACTGTAAGTAGCTTCTTAACTCTCTGACTCAAACTGGGAAAAGGATAGTGTCCAGACAAAAGTTTCCCTGGGGCAGAAGTCATATATATCCATGCACATATATATACAGAAGGGCTTTTAAAATACCATCATTTAGAGATTTTTCTTTGGAATATAGGAAAAAAAACTATCCCCTTCCAACTTCAGTGATGACACTGATAAGCCCAATATACCCACCCACCCAAGTAAAAGGAGCTAAGTAATATGAAAACAAAAATCCATTGAAAAAAAGTAGCAACAATATTCCATTAGCCAAGGTGATAATATCAGCACAGATAAATAATGAGAATATTTTGAAAATCTTTATCTCTACACAACTTCTTGAACTTAGCAAAGTATTTACACAACAAAGCATTAAAGATTAATATCTATAATATTTTTAAAGAAAGGAAACATTTTCTTAACATGTCTTCTTTCCCTCAAGATCCCAGAAGATGGAGAAATAATATATCTATACTTCTCCACTCAATCAAACTTAAATTCCCCATGACTAACTTCCCCAAAATATTTCTGAATAAATCATTCAGTGTTTCTCTTGAGGCATCAGGAAACATCATCATGGCTGTCACCCCTTGAATCAACAGCTAAGAAATGGCAGATGGAGATTATAGAGACATGCTAATATATTTTGATGAATAGGGAACCCTGAAACAGTAGCTGAAAAATGTAAAGTATTTTGCTCGACCATATATCAACTACATATTTCACATATCCTAATCTTTCATTTATTCTCCTTAAAAAATATAGTGGTGTTGAAAAGGAAATAAGAAAATGAAGAAAAAATTGGTGACTGATATAAAAGGCACCTGACTTTGAGTGCCTTTTCTCTTGTATGTAAAATGGAAGAAGACATTTCCATTCGTTTATAAATTAAACAAACACATGGCATACTATGATAGTAAGCTAGACCAGTGCTTTAAACACTATAATACACATGCAAATCAACCTGTAATACCATAAAATGCAGATTAGACTTGAGGACGAGCTCAAAATTCTGCTTTCCTAGGATTTGCTGCCACTGCTATTCTGTGAACCACCCTTTGAATACCAAGAAACTAGATTAAAATTATCCAACTAAAATTTCTTTTTTTTTTAACTTTCATTTTAAGTTAAGGGGTACGTTTGTAGGATGTGCAGGTTTATTACATAGGTAAACTTGTGTCATAGGGGTTTATTCTATAGATTATCTCATCAACCTGGTATTAAGCTGAGTATCCACGAGTTATTTTCCCTGATCATCTTCCTCCTCCCATCCTCTCCCCTCCAATGGGTCCCAGTGTCTGTTGTCCCCTCTATGTGTCTATGTGTTCTCATCATTTAGTTCCCACTTATAACTGAGAACATGTTATTTGGTTTTCTCTTCTGGTGTTAGTTTGCTAAGGATAATGGTCTCCAGCTCGATCCACATACTTGAGAAAGACATAATCTCATTCTTTTTTATGGCTGCATAGTATTCCATGGTGTATAATGTACCACATTTTCTTTATCCAGTCTATTATTGGTGGGCATTTAGGTTGGTTCCCTGTGTTTGCTGTTGTGAATAATGCTGTAATGAACATAAGCATGCATATGTCTTTACAATAGAATGATTTATATTCCTTTGGGTATATACTCGGTAATGAAATTGCTGAGTCAAATTTCTGTCTGTAGGTCTTCAAGGAATTACCACACTGTCTTCCATAATGGTTGAACTAATTTACATACCCACCAGTAGTGTATTAGCATTCTTTTTCTCCAGAGCCTTCTAGAATTCCTTCCTTACATCATATACAAAAATTAACTCAAGATGGATTAAAGACTTAAACGTAAAGTCCAAAAGTATATAAACTTTGGAATACAACCTAGGCAATATCAATCAGGACACAGGCATGGGCAAAGATTTCAGGATGAAGACTCCAAAAGCAGTTGCAACAAAAACAAAATTTGACAGTTGGGTTCTAATTAAACTGAAGAGCTTCTGCATCTTAAAATAAACTATCAACAGATAAACAGACAACCTAAAGGATGGGATAAATTTTTTTTACAAACTGTGCATATGACAAGGATCTAATATCCAGCACCTATAAGGAACTTAAACAAATTTACAAGAGAAAACAACCCATTAAAAGTAGGCAAAAGACATGAACAGAAACTTCTCAAAAAAAGACATATATGTGGCTAATAAGCATATGAAAAAAAACTCAACATCACTGATCATTAGAGAAATGCAAATCGAAATCACAATGAGATATCATCTCACACCAGTCAGAATGGCTATTATTAAAAAGTCTAACTGAAATTTCCATACAATGTTGCAGCCATTAGCCACATGTGACTATTGAGCATGTGAATGCAGCTAGAGTAAATGAGGAATTTTTAATTTAATTTAATTTTGTTATGGAAATTCAAATTTAAATAGCCACATGTTGCCAGTTGCTACTACAGAGGAGAATGTATTCTCATAAAGATGAGCAAATTGACCATCTAATGGAGAAGAAAATATTGAATTGGATTATTGGAATGTGATATGTTCAGTCCTACAGTAGTACTATTGACAAAATGATACGGAAAAGGAAGAAAGGGAGGGAGGGAGGGAGAGAGAGAGAGAAAGAAAGAGATAAAAAGAAAGAGAGAAAGAGGAAAAGAAAGGAAGAAAGAAGGAAGGAAGGAAGAAAGAAAGAAAGGAAAGAAAGAAAGAAAGGAGAAAGAAAGAAAGTAAGAAAGAAAGAAAAAGAAAGAAAGAAGGAAAGAAAGAAAGAAGGAAGGAAAGAAAGACAAGATGACACATGAACAGGTAATAGTTAAATATGCTAGTCTTTACTTCTCTAGCTCAAATGCAATGGTCTTGTGCCATGCAATAAAAGTAGGGTGAATGAGAGAAGAAAATAGCATTTGAATTTTGCCTTCTCAAGATCTGGATTAGTTGCCAAGATCTCTCCAAATATAGCAAAGAATTTATGTCTGAATTGCTATATTGCTACAATTTTTGTTTAGTTAGAAGGATTAGATGAAGAGCTATCTCTGTACCAATTGGAGTACGATAAAAATTGTGGGTGAATAGAATCATCAACTTTCCTGGGGAAAGCTGGTTGACACCCACTACTCACCGAGCTCAAGGCAGAATAAGTTGGTGTGATTGTTATAAAAAACTTCTGACCTAAAGACCACATCACATTATCGAACAACTCTGATCTCACTGACACTTACTAATTAAACTCCAGCTGTGCCTGCTTTTGAAGGAGAGAAGAGCGAAGCAAGCAGAGGGGGGAGATGCAAGATTTCTGTGCGGCTTGCTCATACTTCTCAGGATTCTTTCCTAATGGGCTTACTTTAGCATGAAAACATCATCTTCAATGTCATCACTATTGTCTTTTGAAATACATGCTTTTTTCCTCCTTGTACACATTTCAGAAAGAATGGCCAGTCGCTAAAATATACTCAATTATGAGTCAAATGGTTTTTCTTCCCCTAAGTTATTGATGATGGAAAGATACATTTATCTTCCTTTTTTGTTTTTTTTTTTTGTTTTGTGTTTCAGTTAATAGGGGAGAAAATGTACCTCATCATAATGATGGTAACAAAGATGCCTTTTTCTATTTAATTTTCTTGTAATTTGGTATTACTGGGGTTAAAAAAGAAAGCTATAAAGAACATTTTAAAAAGTTGACAAGGATATGGACTGTAGAATCGATAGTATTCATTGTGTCACGATTAAATATTCTGAACTTGAAAACTACTTGAATACTGTTGTTAAGAGTCAAGGGGTAAAAGAGCATGGTGAATTTAATCTACTCTCAAATGATTTAAAAAATCAACTACATATATAATTTATATGATAATTATTAATATATGTGTATGCATCCATGTACATTACACACAGAGAGACTATAAAACAAATTACAAAATGAATAAAACTGATGAATCTGGTTAAAGGGTACATGAAAGTTTTCCACATTATATTTGCAACATTTCTGAAAATTTGAAATTGTTTCAAAATAAAAATAAAACCGAAGCGACACAATATTTAAAAAGTTTGATTCAGAAAGCTCTGGATATGGTGAAAAGAGAGAGTCCAGCTGTGATTGGTGGAGTGAGGAAAAAAATTCGTAAATAAATATCTGACTTGTGATGTTAAAAGGTGAAAAATACAAATCAAACACAGAAAGGGTTGGGGCTGAGTGTAGTGGCTTACACTTGTAACCTCACTTTTGTAGCCCAAGGCTGGAGGATCACTTGAGCTCTGTAGTTTGAGACGTGCTTGGGCAACATAGTGAGACTTTGTCTCTACTAAAAATAAAAATATATTTGCTGAGTGTGGTGGGACATGCCTGTAGTCCCAACTGCATGAGAGGCTGAGGATCACTGGAGTCATGGAGATCAAGGCTGCAATGGGCTATGATTGCATCACTGCACTCCATCCTGAGCAAAAAGAGCATGAGAGAGAGAGAGAGAGAGAGAGAGAGAGAGAGAGAGAGAGAGAGAGAGAGAGAAAGGATTAGGACTGAAGGCAGAGTTGAGAAAACTCTGGAGATATGATTTTATAATTTATGAGTATAAAAAAACTATCTCTGAATCTTTACTATCCCATCATAATAAAACAAGGTCAGTGGTGAGAATTAAATTATTTTCCCTTAACTTTGAGAGCAGGGCTACATTGTAATCAAATATCTATATCTATATATTCATGTATTTTATGTGGAAATATTTAATATTTTGTTTAAATCCTCCTAATCATACAGTACAAAAATGATCAGAATGAGTAAGCTGCCAATTTGTCAAAAAAATACTTACGCTGCAAAGGCAAAATCAATGATTACTTTCTTCAGGTTGGTGGATAATTAATAGCAACATCAGCTATATCGATAGGGTGCCAGTTCTTCCCTGGGAACTTTGCTAAGCATGTTTTACAGAATACTATGTGTAGCTCTCATAACAACCATCTGACATATGGAACATTATTAAATTAATGTTATACCTGAAGAAAGAGGTATCAGAAGACATTCATTCAGTATTCCTCCCCCCGTTACCCATCTAGTCTGTGGTACAAGTGGGATTCCAACACGACCAGCTGTTGACAAAAACCTCTGCCCTTGACCACGTCCATGAAAAGAGGGAAAAGCCGAAGCTAAATCTTAGGGAATATCTATAAGTTTGCCAGACTCTTGATATAAATTGAATATTTATGATTGAACACCTGTGAAGTAGTTGCATTCCTGTTTTGTAGATGGGAAAACAGAAACTGAGTGTTTAATAACTTGCCTGAAATAATAAAAGGCTGAATTTGGATTTATTCTCTTAAACTTCTCTTTCCAAAGTTCACAGGAATTCTTGCTCTGCCTGTTTTCCAATCGCTTTTCAGAAAAACCTGCTTTTTAAGTGGCATCCTTCATCCATGATTTTAATTTCCCCCAGGGCTTTCCAAATTGAATCTGATATTGGAGCATGGAACTATGATATTGCTTAACTGGTCCTCTATTGCTGAGAGAAGGGCCCTGCAGGTACAAGTGGGTAATGTTTATATATATATATATAGTTTCAGTTTAAAAAAATTATGGGATCTTTTGCTGAAGCTTATTTAGAAGAAAGAAAATATAACTCTGCTCATCTCTTACCACCCCGTGAAATGCAGTGACAGCACAAAGACAGACTTGACAAATAGTGCCATGCTGGTCCCTTTTCTTTTAATGATGTCTCAATTGAATTTTCTCAGTGAGCAAATTAAAAGAGGAATTGCTAAGTGCCAATGCCTCTGACTCCTTGTGGAATTAAAAAAACACAGCTGAACTCTTTGTGCCTCTATGTGGATCAATGCTTGGGAGATTATGCAAAGGTAACTGACCTCACAAGGCTTTTGATAAGTTGCAGGACAGGATCCAGTCCAGATGGTTCCTCTATAGATATACTGGCTCATGCAGTTTTTGCTCAGAGGAGTAAGGCATTTTTTTAAAAGTGAAGTTAGCAGCAATGACTCAAAGGCTCCCAAGTAACAATTATGCTGAGTAAGATGGTGATATTTTCTCATCGTCATTTCAATCACAGTTCTTCCCTCTGACTCCCATGGTCCCAGCTCCACAATGAACTTGGTACTTTGGGTCTAAATTATAAAGGTTAGTTGCAAAGGGAGTATGTCCTTTGTCTTTTGTCATAATATGGGCTCATTCTTCAAGTTACTCAGTCTGTTCAAGTTCATTCAGAGCCAGAAATGGAAATCCTGTGTTCAATTCCCTGAATTTATTTGCTTCACTCTGGAAATTATTCCCTTCTTAGCAGAGGGGATACAACAATCCAAACATCAGCCAATAAAAGTAAGCTTATTATTCCTTTGAATAAATTTTGCTCATATGCATGGGTATTACTATACAGAGACCATGCATATTAGAATACATATGTGGTTATTGATATTGCGGTTATTCTACTTGGCTGGATTCCCTGTGATACGGCAATGAAGAAGTAATGCCTACTCAGGATTCAGGTACCTGCTGCAATGCAAACCAAGCATTTGTTTCCTTGATGGGTATTCATGACATACTGGCATGATATTTTGAATATATCACTCTTTTCTCTGCCACACCTTCCATATAAGGCATGCTGCCTGATAATTTGTCTAAAGCCAGTTTTACCTTTTGACCTTACGAGCCTCAAAGAACACATAATAAATAAGCTCATTTATTTTTGAAATCTCAAGTCTGGAACAGCTTCATGCACTGTACATATTACTCATTAGACATGGTAAAGTTTGTCAGTAATATCTTTTTTGACAAAGGGAATGTAGAGTATTTTTGAATGCCTATTCTGTGTCAGGTACTGTTCTAGGCACTTTAAGAATGTGAATCCTCAAACATCCTCCATGAAGTAGATGCAAATGCTATCCTCATTTTTCAGATGAAAACACTGCTTTTCACAGTGGTTAAGGAAAATGCCTGTATTCCCACCGCTAATAAGAGTGGCTGGGAATCAAATCCAGGGACTTGCATTTCACAGCCCTCACTGACATCTGTGTTCCACTGCAAAAAATTAGAAAATGGTAAGAGTATGTCACTGGGTATTTATCCAGGAAGGATTTTCATATAACATTCTTGTTAGAAGGAGTAGGCTTGAAGTTGATTGTACAATAAAGCTTACTATTTTTACTCAATTGGTGTATTTATTTGGGTTGATTTTGTGGGTAGGGGAGATTTAATCTGTTCCCCTTAAAATATCTCTTGCTGTAACTATAAGTTTTGCAGTGGTGGTTGTTTTGATAAGTCAAACATAATCAGAGAATGTTAGAATTGAATGTGTTTTAAAGGTACCATCAGCTCTCCATATACTTGGGTTCCCCATCTGCAGATTTAGCCAACTGCAGTTTAAAAATATTCAGAAAAAATAAAAAATGCAGATTAAAAAAATTACATTATAACTATTTCATAGTATTTATATTGTGTTAGGTATTATAAATAATCTAGAGATTATTTAAAGTATAAAGGAGGATGTGTATAGGTTGTATTCAAATACTATGCAATCTTATTTATATAAGGGACTTGAGTATCCACAGACTATGGTATCTCCAGGGTGCGGGGGCCTGGCATTAGTCCCCAAGGATATTGAAGGGTGACTGTAATTTATTCTAACTTCTAGCTAGTCCAAATCACACAACCTAACTTCCTTTTACAATAGTACAACCGGCTCAATATGAGCACAGTAATAAAATGTTTCAAAATATTTGAACAACATATATCAAGAATTATATGTATATATGAATATATGAGTATTCTTGACACATATATAAATAATGATGCTATTTTGTTCGTAACATTTTTGCTTCAAATATTCACAATTATCCTACCTATGTGATAGTTATTATGTTTGACCTCACTTTATATATGAAGAAATAGGCTTAGAAGTGTGCAACTTTCCCAAGTTCACACAACTTCTAAGCAGGACAGCTAGAATTCAAACTGAAGCAGTCTGAATCCAGACTGTGCATTAATCACTAGATCAGCGGTTCTCAATGCATAATTAATGAAATATTAGGGTTCCCCTAGATCCTCTCAGTGATCCCATGAGGTTTAAACTATATTCATAATGATACTAAGGCATCCTTTGCCTTTTTCATTGCGTTGATATTCACAATGATGATATAAAAGCAGTGGTGGGTAAAACTGATGGTTCCTTAGCAGAAATCAAGACAGGAACACAAACTAAATTAGCAGTCACTGTATTTCAAATCCATACACTGGTAGCAAAAACAATGCCTATTTTACTTCCATGATGAAGCAGCAAAAAATATCAATTTGATTAAAGTTTGACCTTTGAATATAAATCTTTTTAAAAAATATTCTGTGTGATGAAATGTAAAAGAGTCCTTTTTCTATATAAGGAAGTACAAAGATTATTTTCTCAGAAAAAAGAATTTACAGTTGATTAGTCAGATGGACTATTTCCTGTATTTTACAGAACAAAGTTTTTATTAAATGAAATAATTGATATATCAACTATGATTTTTCAGAAATGGCTTCTGACCATCATTCTCTCAGAAAGTAACAAAGTGAGCCTATTACTTAAAAGAAAAAGAAAACGTACATTATTTATCACCATGATAAAATGTGATCTTTCAAAGCAAAAATCAGAATGTTGGAAGACTTGTATCTACCACAATGAACTTGACAGCTTCCCAGTATGTTAAAAAAATTCTTATTAGATGAGTGACAGCAGTAATAAATGTGATTTTTAATATTGCATAATAAAATTTGTCAATATTTAAATCCATATAACTCAGTGAATCAATATTTTCCAAATGACTGATATATGTTATAAAATCAGGCATCAGTAAAAGATCAAACTGCAAGTTAGGCTAATGAATTGTGATGTAACACAGTGGTCGCCAACCTTCGTGGCATCAGGTACTAGTTTCATGAAAGACAATTTTTACGCAGATCTGGGAGGGGGTGGTAGTGGGGTTGATTCAAACTCATTAAATTTATTGTGCACTTTATTTCTATTATTATTACATTGTAATATATAATGAAATAATTATGCAATTCACCATAATGTAGAATCAGTGAGTGCCCTGGGCTTGTTTTCCTGCTACTAGACCATCCAATCTGGCGAAGTTGGGAAACAATGACAGATCATCAGGCATTAGAGTCTCATAAGTAGCAAGAAACCTAGATTCCTGGCATGCACAGTTCACAATAGGGTTCACACTCCTTTGAGATTCTAATGCCGCTGCTGATCTGACAGGCGGCAGAGCTCAGGCTGTGATGTGAGCCAGGGGAAGTGGCTATAAATACAGATAAAGCTTTGCTCACTTCCTTGCCTGCCACTCACCTCCTACTGTGCAGCCCAGTTCCTAACAGGCCATAAACCTGTATAGGTCTATAGCCCCAGGCTTGGGGGTCCCTGATGTAAAAGATATGAAAATCTCATTGGTATGTTTCATATTCCACATTGCAATTAACATTTTAAAAACGACCACTTGTTTTCACATATCCACATAATCACAATTAATTGAAAGGACAATTAAAATATTATCTTTCCCTTCAAATTACATATCTGCGTAATGGCAGATTATTTTCAGGATCTCAAATAAAAAACATATCTGATCTGACTGAATGAGAATATGTGAGAATTCAGGTCTCCTCTATTAAATCAGACAACTGTAAAATAATGCCAACCTTCCCACTAAATTTTACTGAAAATAAGTATTTTCATAAACTATGTTATTTATGTGAAGATGTAATAGAATTACTATCATTATTTTTAAATGGATTAAATTTTAAAATTTCTTTCATTTTATTGACTGATATAATAACAAAAGCATAAACAAGAGCTTTGCTTTTTTTGATTCTCAGTAATTTTCTGAGAATGTAAAGGAGGGTGGGGGACCTTAACATCAGCCATTCTGAAAACTAGATTTTCCTGACCCTTATCAGATAGGGTTCATCCACATGGCTGAATATATCCAGTGATGAAGAATTCACCACCTCTTAAGAAACTTCATTACATTTAAAAACCAATGAAATTATATTGTTTGATTTTTTACCCCATTGGTCCTGGTAACATGCTCTGAAGTCACAAAAAGGAAATCTCCTTTCACTTTCTCAAGATAGGCCTTAAGAACTTTAAGATTGTTACAATATTAATTTAAAATTAAACTATAGGTCTACCTATTAGTATTCTTATTTAATATTTATTTCTACATCTTCCTCATAATGATATTGAGCAATTTTGTCAAACGTCTCTCTGAAATCCTGACATATCATAGAAATCCTTTTATCCTGATCTACCCATACAGAAAGAAACTTTAGATAAGAAGAATATGAAATAAGTGTGCCATTATGTTTTCCTTAGAGAAAACCTTCTTGGCTGCTGGAAATTACAATTTTCTGTCCTAACTGCTCACAAATAAGCCATGACAAAGCTTGAATGAAATTTAACACACTTCTCAGAGAACGATGGCAACTCAAATAAAAAATAATTTTAGTTGATAAAGTATTTGTGAATCCAAGTTATTTTCTGTATACTTTCATTGCTTTTGTATATTTCATTTCAGTTTATGTGCTGCAGTTGGACTGCAGCATCGTCTTAAACAGGCTATTGAGGGAAGTATTGACTTTGGAGGCATCTTTTGTTCTGCTTTCATTGAACTGTGCAATACTGGGCACGTATGATTTTTTTCTGGTTTTAAGTTTTCTTAATTATCAAATAAAAGAACTTCAGTTAGATGATCTTAGAAGATCCTATGAAATTTATATTTGAACTGCTCCATACATAATATTGAATATGTTTAATGCTAATTTAAAAATTAAGAAAAGTTCCAGATGAGTTATTGCTCTGTTCAATATTTTTTTAAAAAACACCCAATAAAATCATCTGCTTATAACAAAAAAGAAAATTTAAAATAACGTTTTAATGAAAGGACCGCTGCATTGAAACTTTTGAGGCACTCCTTCAACTGTTTCTTCACTTCCTTTATGGCAGAGGTGGCACAGTTAAAGATTTCAGGTTTGAATGTTTTATCCCCTTTAGAGACCTTCTCAGTATTATTCCCATCTTTTTTTTCTCCTTTTGACATCTAACATTTCTATTGCAAATATAAGACAGAAAAACACAGTGTTACACAAGTCACCAGAGACAAAATGATAGAAAGTAATGACTTTATATTTTGGTTCATTTAACAGTGAATTCCATGACAAGGAAGTGACTAGAAACTTGGAGAGCAACAGTGAGATGATGTAAAAGCATCATAGGAACATAACAATTTGAGGATGACAGGGCAGGAAGTCTTTGCACAAACTGGAGAATAAAGCTCAAAGTGATATCAATAGCAAGAAACACTGGACCTCGACATTTATAAAAGCCATTATGCCCTTGCTGTGGATAACAGGATCTGAAGTACTATTGTTACTTTTGACTACTTTTTGCTCTGACCCATTGGAATGCAATTTTTTTTTTTTTTTAGGAGTTCAATCCGTAGTGGAGTGTTGCTCTTTTTTTTTCTTTTTTGGATTTGCCATCCACACACTTTGGCATAACACTTTGCATTTCAAAATTATGAAATCTTACCAATATACAGGTGAGGTTCTTCTTTTATAAAATTCATGAGTGCACCATGGAGCATTACTCAAATCCAAATAAATCCAAATAAATCACTTTTCTCTCAGCATATCTTTTACCTAAAAGTGAGGTGCAGCATGACATCTGTGGCCAACTGGCAATTCAGACATTCCCCTAATGGAGAGTTGGCAATACTCTACTTAGAAGCATAAACAACGGCTGAACCATAGCTAATAGGGGATGTTAAAGAAGTGGGGGCTTCACTCTGCTAGAGATATGTTTATTTGCAATTAACATAGGGTGAGGGTGATCCTTTCAGAATTTCTGGCTTGGAGGTTCATAATTAAGACTTGGACTTGGCTCCTACCCATAGTTGAAAACCCTGGTGATGTATGTTATATAATTTCCCCTACTGCCAGAAGTTCATCCAAATTGAGTTTTTCTCTCATCTGCATCTCTCCAAATTTTCATCCCAGAGGAAGCAATAATTACATATTATGGCAACTGAATTTTCTACCTAATTATTACAAGTAATCTTTTAAGGTCAAAATATGAAGCCTTTTATCCCAGCTTGGATGAGCTCTTTCCTTTACTCTAACCATTTTTTTTCTTTACTTTCTCCTTAAGATTTCTCTCTCTATTATACTTCTTTTACAACTTCATCAACCTTCTTCCCCAATGACCTTTAACTCTTAAGCATCTTGTCCTTCCCCACTGTCCCCTCCACAATTTATCTAATATAACTGACAGGACCTGAAACCTGACTCAACCATAAAACATGACTTCTTTATAGAGACATGCAGCAAAAATGGCCAGAGGTGAAATTTAGAGAGGACTGATATAGAATATACCTATGATTTGGAACTCTGTTCCATTCTAACGTTTCTCAAAATCGTTCTATAGATAATAACTTAACATGTGTTTTTGAGAACTGAGTATTTTTTTCTCTTGATTGTCAGTGTTATATAAGCAGGAACACTAGAAATTAGAGTAACACACTTTGCAATGTGTGCCCAGTAAAATGTTTCTAAAAAATAAACTGTGGTGCATTGTCTGGTTTTGGGTGTTTGTGTCTGCAGAGCTATGTCAGCCCAGAGGGAACACTTCGTTCTTATTCATATAAAAGTGATTAAACAGGCTAGGGTACTCCTGCTAGGATATATAACAATTGATGATGCATTATGAACAACTGCTTACTAGATAGCTTCACTTAGCTACTTAATAGGCATCTCCAACAACATGGCTAAATCACCATGAAAATGGTGATATTTTCCACCCATTCAAGGAAAGATCCTAGGAGATATCTTTGATACTTTTCTTTTTCTTTCTAATCATGTCTAATCCATTAAAAGAGCTGGCAGTTCTAACTTCAAAACATAGTTCCAAACTTTCTTCCCTTGATGTCTATTGCTACCTAATTTTAGACACTATACATGTTTCTTATGTGTTTTTATATGTAAGAAAAAAGGCAAGGAACATGATATGTTGCTTCTTGTCTTTTTTTCTTACATGTAAAAACATAATTCACCTAGCAGGTAAAATTATATTACAACTCAGCTTTTAAAAAGCTTAGGAGGCATCTCATTGCACTAGGAACAAATACCAAACCACTGGTCTACAAGGCCCTTTCCATCAACTGGACCCAGCCTGTATCTCCAAATTCATCTTTTAGTAACCTTTCTTTATCCCTGCAATGATTTGTACAACATACTGAATTTCTTGCCCAAAGAACACAGATTTAATCAAATCAAAGTCCACTCTAATATGAATATTAGCTATTTTTGAAATAGGATATGAAGAAGTCTAAGAAAACTTCACTTTTAAAATTAATTTATTACATAGTTCCACTGTTCATGAGATTTCCCAATAGGAATAATTTCATTTGTGTTCATGATTCTGAAGTATTCTTTGAAAATACAGACAATGCTGGTTGTTGCAACAAAATAAAATGATTTGTAGTTACCAAATGAAATGTGCTTTCTTTATGGTAATTAGCATCAGAGGCATTAGGCAGATAAATAGAGGAATGGCTAAGTTGTGAGGCTGGATAGCAGACTTTACTTACTCTATACATGTGCTGACAATGAACCCTAATCTCTGGTCTTGTCCCAGGCATGATCCTAGCCCAGCAGTTCCCTTTGTGATTCTAGCTATTTTTAGGTTTTTCAATGCCTTTTAAAAATACAACTAATGAGAAAATATTGTCAGGGCTTTAGAAATATTCACTGATAGTTCTTACCTATGGGTAAATATCAAGGAGCTAAAATCAACAGATACGCGATGTGTGTTTGGAAGGAGAGGCAATGATTAAATCTGACAAACAAAAGATGATTGGTGATACTATTCCCCAGATAGATAGGACCTAGAGTAGGGGTTAGCCACATGTACCAGTCATTTCACATTGCTATAAAGAAATACCTGAGGTTAGGTAATTTATAAAGGAAAGAGGTGTATTTGGCTCATGGTTCTGCAGATTGTACAAGAAGTATGGTGCCAGCATTTGCCTCTGTCTGGGTCAGGCCTCAGGAAGCTTACACTTATGACAAGTGGTAAAGGGGGAACAGGTGTGTCACATGATCAGAGACAGAGCAAATGAGGAGAGGGGGTACTAGGCTTTTTTAAACGACCAGCTGTCTTGTAAACTAATGGAGTGATAACTCAGTAATTACTGTGAGTACAGCACTAAACTATTCACGAGGGATCCACCTCCATGAGCCAAACACATGCCACTAGGCCCCACCTCCCACACTGGAGCTCAATTTCTTTTATCAGCATTGGAAGGAACAGATATACGAACTGTATCACTACAAGTGGGGTATAAAGTTTAGTGCGAGGCCTGCTTACTTGCAGAGGCTTATGGTATATATATGTGAAGATATGCAACATACAATTTAGGTGTCAGGGTAGTTCTACAGAGATATCTGTGTAGATGATAGAGATTTGTGAATTATCAGAATATTAAGGATAGTCAAAAAACTGGAAGTTGAAAAATCAATAAATAAAAGAGTATATACTGTGAGAAGGAAAATAAGAGAGATGAGAGATAAGGAAACAAATAGAACTCCGGGAATTGCCATTACCTATAATACAAGTGAAGAGAAGGAAAACTACAAGAGACATTAGAGGGACATAACCATAGAAGAATGATAAAAAAAGGCACTTCCAAAGCCAAAGGAAGAGGGCTCCTGAGTTAGAGAGTAGTCAAAGATGTCAGATGCTGCAGGGACATCAAATGAGAAAGGAACTCAAACGTCCCGTGGAGTGCATAAGTAATCTTTGTTGGAGCTCTTTCAGAGGATTAATAGGGACAGAGATTATCAGTAAGGTGAAGAGTCATGGGAAGGTATGCAATTATTTCAGAAAAATTCATTGTGAAGAAAAGGCAAATAGTTTGGATTATATCTAGAGGTGAGCAAAGGGTCAATAAAGTGGTATTTTGTTTGTTTGTTTTTGTCTTTGTTTTTCATCACGTAAAAGAAAGCAAGGTAAGATTCAAAAAAAAATAAGCAAGGAATTATGTGTAGGTCTGTAGTATGTAAAATGAGGAGAACCTTCTAGATGAGAACAGGGAGGTCTGTTCCACTGTGAGTGATGGTTATAAAGATTTACTAAGATGCATTAGTTGTGAGATGCACATTAATATACAAACCTGAAATTGTTTACCTTCAAGGAGACTTTTTAACATTTCTCACATCCTTACTAACCCTAGCACAGGTTGGAGTAGCTGTTTCTTTGAGCTCTCCAAATAATCTGAATGAATATTGACTTTTTTACACCATGATGACCGCTTTGAGGACATTACTCCTAGCATCATATCTGGGTAAATAGAATGTTGACTGAAATAACTGAAGAATTAATGATAAAACACTTCAGAAAAGAGAAGTCGAAAACCAGATTCAGGAAATAAGTTTCTGAATTTACTGTTATTGTAAGAAACTAATTCTGAACCTAGTATGCAATACAAGGAAATTACAAATACATATAATTTAAAAAAATTAAAATTGATCTGCATGTTCTGCTCACGTATCCCAGAACTTAAAGAAAAAATTAAAAAACAAAGGCCATTCTTCCACATAACCACAGTCTTAGGAAATGTGACATTGGTGAAATATCATTATCTAATCTAGAGATATTCAGATTGAAAAATTGTCACAATAATGCCAATAATGCCATTTTAATAGATGTTTTTAAATCTGAGGTTTAATAAAAAATCACAGACTGTAAAAAAAAATTAAAGTTGATACTCAAATTGACTGCACTTTATGGAGTTTTATTTTGTTATTTTCTCCATGCAATATAAGAGTTTTCCTCCTTAAAGACAGAAAAATGGATTACATAATTATTCTAAGTCCTGCTTAGGCCTTTACCCCTATGATCTACTGATATGTCCTAATTCAACTGCTCCATGAACATACCCAGTCACAAATTAGACACGCATTAAAGTTCTATCAGCTTTCTGTATCATCTTTTTGGATGACAGTTTTGCTCCACTGACTAGCTCCCCAGGTCAAAATTCATCACCTTCTGCGGTAGAGGATTTCAGTAACAAAGGATTGCAAAAATCCCATTATAGCAGCCGCACACAATCTACTGAGGATAGATTTTTATAACTTCTCTTGGATTTCTGAGGTTTTGTAATTTTCCCCAACAACCCAATCAAAATGATTTGAAGAGATACTTAATATCTCCCTTCGTTCCTTCATCATCTATGTATATATTAAATTCTTAAATGAGAGGGCCAACATGACATGAATAAATGTGGTGACTTCAATTCCCCTCTCAGCTGGCAGGAGCTGCATCAATAAAACCACTCAAGATATTCAGAAATATGTGGAGTTTTCCATGGGAGACTGCAGATCGATGAACACACAGAACATGTCCTTGTCACCCCTGCTGCGGTGCCTTTTCTTCTCAGCCTGATGACACATCAATAAAGCTGTCTGAGTCCCTGGCTACTGCTACAGACTGTAAATGTCTCCTGGAATTAGTTTTGCTGAACAGGATTCCCTGAACACCTTGCTGACACTGTGTCTAGCCCCGACCTCTGCAGAGGTTTCTAACTCCTAACCAGGGTACACTTAAATTGAGATGGAAACTTCGACAAAGGTATCCACATTTAAAAACAAATTAAAACCCTACTATGGACACTATGTAATTTGCAGCATTTCCAAAATTATGTGTTTCCAAAGTGAGGTCAGAGTTCTTTTCAAATGATTTCTGAAATAAATTATTTGCTTTTGTCTTATCTCAAATATTAAAGTGCAAAACCATTATTTAAAAACTAAGCTCTGCAAATTAAGTACCTAATATATGGGTTCAGATTCACTGTTTTTTCTAAAGGGAACAAACATCCCACAGGTTGATGAAATAATTTAGTTTAGAATAAATCAAAAGTGCTACATTTGCTACTCTATATTTAGGTCAATATAGTGTTTTAAATCGAACATTTGCTAGAAACTTGCCATATGCTGAACACTATGTGAGTGAGAAAACACAAGGGAACAAGCAATGAAAATACATCAGTGCAAGTATCATTAATTTAGGTAAGCCTACAGTTTTTCGGAAGCACAAAATAAGGAATACCCGAGTTTCCCTAGCAGAGCATGAAAGGCATTGGAAAAGAGAGAACGTTGGAACTGGTGCTTGAAAGATGAATAAGGGTTTTCCGTGACAGAAGGGAGAAGGGCAACAAAGAGGAGTCTATATGCAGACACATCAAGCATGAAAATAATGTTACCTTCATGGAAAGGCAAGCTGGAGAACAGGGTGGAAAGCATCAATCCATGGGACAGAAAAGATAAGGTTGTAAAAAACCTTGCATGCTAAAAAAAAGAAAAATTTTAAAATTATTCAGTAGGCTCATAGTTCCCATGCCTGGCTATCATCTAATCTCATTGAGTATTTTTTTAGGCGGCTGTTGAACAACGAGAACACATGGACACAGGGAGGGGAGCTTCACACACTGAGGTCTGTTGGGGGGAATTAGGGAAGGTACAGCGGCAGGTGGGGAGTTGGGGAGGGATAACATGGGGAGTAATGCCAGATATAGGTGATGGGAGGAAGGCAGCAAACCACATTGCCATGTATGTACCTATGCAACAATCCTGCATGTTCTTTACATGTACCCCAAAACCTAAAACACAATTATATATATATATATATATATATATATATGAACAGATTATTTCACTACAATTCAAAGATTCTAATTAATAACCAGGTCTTGGGTTAATTAATAGTGGAGCTTCAGTTTCAGGAACTTTTATTTTTAAAAAGCTCCAGATATGACTGTGACACTCATTAGAGTTGACAGTCATCCCATGTGGAGAATGAAAGCTTTCTGAAAGGCTTACAGGAAGGGAGAGAATTGGTTGTAATCAAGATTTAATTATCATCAATTCTGCTGGTAAATAAATAAGCAAAATGCCTATTAGAATAGAGGTCACAAACATGTGACCTATAGATTGGTTTTACTGGATGTACACAGAATTGATATATTCTCTGTGTGTGCATATGTGTGTATGTGTGTACTTGTATATGTTTATTAAATAGTTACCCCTACTTCATAATATAAAAACTTTATATAATAAACTTATTTTCCTAGTTCTCTTGTGATGTTAGGTCTTATGGCAACCCTGGGCTTCTGGATCAACGTGGTAGCAGTTGGCTGGAGCACCCTATGGATTCGGTGTGCATCCTACTGGCTCCTCAACCATCGCTGTTGCCAGTTTTACCTTAATTCACTTTACTCATTCATCTCCCTACCTGGTCAATGTAGGCATTTAAGTTTATAAAGAATGGGTAAAGGATATTACGTTTAAAATGGATAGTACTAATCTTGTCAATAATCTAGTAAGCCTACATTTGGCAGAGAGAGGATAAGTCACAATGTGCCAAAGTCCCATAGTGCATTGAGATGTTTATTTTGGAATTTTGAAAAAATAATAAATTAGATAAATAGAGAAAATTCAACTTTATTGAGCAGTTACTCTGTACCAACGACAATGCTAAAAGATTTAAATACATGCTATCACTTAATCAGCTTAATAATCTAAAAGTATAGAAAAACAAATTTTATGAAGGACAGAGATCTTTTATTGCTGACTTTACAACAGTTGGAATAATTCCTGGTACAAAGAAGGTGCCCAATCTGTATTTTTGACTGATTAAAAAAAGGTAAATCACAACCAGTAACACTGACACTCTGAGGGGCTACAAAGGTCATATAGGTACCACATTTTTGAAATATAATTGATCTAGACCTCTTGGCCTTCAAAACCTAGGAGTCTCCAGTGTCCAGCATTGGTTTCCCCTTTTCAGTGAAGCAAAATGAATCATGTCTTGAGTTAGAGCAGGAAGGAGACCATTGCCATACATCGATTCAATTTCTAACCAAATTCTTTTGTGCAATACCTTGTTCTCTCTTTTTTCAGTCTACTTAAATAAATATCTTAACTTCTTAAGACATGCCGATAAGTGTTGGTAAGAAGTGATGTTAATAGAGAAACATGATAGAGTTCCAGACTATCAGGATCCCTGTGAGACTACATTTGAAAGTCTTCCAACATGGTACACTCTTCTCAGCCTGCCTTAAATCTGGTCTAATGTTGTGTCTGACAAGCTAAGAGGACTCTACATAATTAAAAAAAAAATCTACCCACAAGGCAAATACTGCTGAATTTTAATGCAACCCTTAGTTGACTCAAGATATTAATCAAATGAAATTAAATTTCTGGAAAAGACCTCATTTATTGATGAGATGATTTACCATAGCTTAGCTTGGCTACTCTTCACCTTGAACATGTATTGGGCAATGCCCTATTTGAATCTCATTCCAAGGTTCGAAACTTTCTGGTCAACAGGCTTAGCTTTCTTCTGATGGTGTATGACACTTTTTATTGTACCATCCAGGATTCCTAAAGACACTGTAGATATGTACGATGCTGAGATAAAATTGTCCGTTACTAAATATGTGCTTACATTACACAGGGGAGTTGGGCAACTGCCTAGATTTATTTAGAGAAATTTTTCCTATTTATTTTAGTTTTTCCATAATCAGGCAGCATTTCCACACATTCTTGGAAGGGAAATGGAGATTTACCTTAAGTCTTCTTTGAAGCCCCTCTTTTGTGTATGCTGAAGTTAAATATTAAAAACAAATAAGTTAACAGTTGTTATACAATAAATAGTTTCAATTTAAGTAACAGATGATGTCTGATGGAGTCCATGGAGTAAGGAGGACCCTGCATGTAAGTAATACGTAGACTTGTATTGAGAAGTGACTAATTCGGTGGTCCCTACCTTGCCAATGGTTCTTTACTGTAATAACCATAAGGCCATTGTGTTAACATAGGTTGTGAGAGGGCTTTCTGAGCGTTGTTCTCGAATTGCCCATCATATATCTTGCTATTGCATCTAACTCCCTCTGCTGAGCAGCTCCTATTAAAATTAGAAAAAATCTCAAGGGAAGCCAGGTTCCTAAGAAGAGGCCAGGATTCTGGGCAGTCATCAGATGGCATCATATGTCCCACACTTGTATCTCTGTTTTTGCTACCAGCTTTATCAAGAGCATCTCATTACATGGTAGTTAGTGAGAAAGAGCTACAAATCACCAAATTAAGGCCTGAATTACAAGTGACGGCAATGCATTTCATTCATGCTGTACAATTTAACAATTTAGTAGTTTTTAGTAATAGCATGTCTTAATATTTCAGTGCATGGATAAGTGATTTATGTTCAAAATAAGCCTCATGATCATCTGTCATTACAGAAGAAAAGTAAAAAGTCAATATGAAATGTTTATGACGAGCACATGGTAGCATGTAGAAAGGCTTAGGATATATATTAAATGAAAAAAGCAGAAGATAAAGCATATGCCTTTGATGGTTATACCTTTTAAAATATGCATAGAAAAACAAATGCAAGATGATACTTTAAAATATTCATTTGAGATGTTACATTGTAGTTATGTATAATGTATAGTGTTATATATTATACATGTATAATAGTTTGTTGCATTATAGTTATGTTTATGTCTAGTTATCATAGTTAAATATATTATTTCTACAATGAAAACTTTGAAAAGTAACAAATATAAAACAAAACAATATGCAAAAGATGACTATTTTGTCAATGAAATTGTAATTTTTAACATGAGAACTGTAAACTAAATAAAAGCACCATTATATGAGTTAAAAAATAAAATATTGTTCTGAAAAATATTTTCTGGATATTTAATTTTTAAATACCATTTTTTCAAAGAGAGTAATCATAATTCAATTTAATGAAAGCAAAAATGCCTATATGTAAAGTAAAACAAGATCTTGGTTGAAGGAAAAAAAGAAAAATACAAGACAGACTTGGAGACAGGTATGAATATCATTCAAATAACATGCTAAATGCTAACAAGATAGTATTCATATAAAGAAAGAGAAGTAAAGGACATCCAGACTTTGCCTCTTTCGGAAATGCTACATTCACAGATGCCTTGGGGAATACGGCATGGAGGCTACAAGAAGGTTATTTGAGATCCATTTGAGATTATGTCAACTGACAGTGCTGAGGGATTGACAAGATAAAAAGGCACTTTGTTTTTCCATATCCAATTCCTCTGATATGTTTCACTAAATGCATAAAGACAGAGACAAAACACGAAGGAAAAATGTTTATACATTTTTAGGTTTGTGAATAGTTTTAAGGGAGAGAAGAGACATCATGAGGTCATCTGGTATGCCTTCATAAATGCTTTAGAGTATTATTCATTGTGCACAATTCACAGTGCCCTTGGCAATTCAATACATTTCCTTTCTTTTGTTGAGGACCAAGCAGGTCTGCCTGGCTCTGAGGGGTACCTTACATCAGAATATTTTATGTATGAGATTTCTAATTGAAAAGAGCCAATAGAATAAATCTGAGCAGAATCCTTGAAAGAGTGAGAACTCCCAAGATCACATTCCGAAGTCTAGTGAATAAAGAAAGAGTGGCTTATGGACAGAAAATGGGGTCAAAAGTCAAAGACAAAGAGAAAGTGAAATAGCCCAGTGGATAGAAAACAGGAAGTTTTCTTGGAGAGACTATGGTTACAAAGAGGAATGAACACCCCATTGCTCACTTCTATTGACAATAGGTCTGTGGTAGGTTGGCACATCAGACTAGCTAAAAAACACATTAGGAAGGGAACTTGTCACATTTAGCAATGTCCTCTTTTCAATGTCTTCAAGATACAGTTCTAGTCTCAGGCAGTTTCAAACTCATAGCCAACAATGTTACAATCATCAAATTTAATGGCCCCTATATCTGTTGCTAGTTTTCACCATGACCTGTCTTCCATCTTTCCTGAACTTTTGCTATAACAAGACCATCTGTCTCTTTCTGGTTGGTAGGAAGTAAATCAACATTATCAGCATCCATCTTTTTTCCTCTTCCCAGTCACACCGCCATGCCAGAGATTCATGTGAAAGTGTTAAAACTCCTACAAAAGTGCAGGATTCCTAAAATAGGCTAAAACAATAAAAATTCTACCCTCTAACATATTAGATTGCCTTAAATGTAAAAATTTATGTATGTAACTATCTCTTTTTTTAGATGATATATTCTTTTAGAGAATGCTCTATGCTTTATTCAATTTCATATTACCATAATCTACATAGCACAGTAGTTGACTTATTGTAGGTAAACCATGAGTGAATTGATGAATGCCTCAATGTTCATTCATATAAATTACCTTGTGGATTTCTTGACAAAATAAAGCAGAGGGGACACATGTTATCAGGACCTCCTGAAGCTGTGTCACAGAAAAAAAAAACAGAGAATTAAATGTATGAATTTTGAAGCTCTGGAGTTGCACACTACCAAAGGCACTTATTAAAATCACAGGTCATTTTAACTATGCAATCCTAACTATCATGGATGTTAAAAGACGGTTAGGAAACCGAAAAAAAAAATGCTGGGAAAATCAGTTTAATTCTTAACGTTTTCTGTTGTTGTTTTTAAAGCTTTCCTTGTTATTATTACCAGTACTGCTATAGAATTCAGGATTGTATAGTAAGTCAAATAACAAGAAATCACTTAAAATGTGTGTCAGACATCTAGTGGGCACCTCTGTTCCCTTGATGAGAATGTTTGTATTTACAGATTCGCATGAACATCATATGCATACTGATATGGTTTGGACATTTGTCTCCTACAAATCTCATGTTGAAATGTAATCCCCAGTGTTGGAAGTGGGGCCTGGTGGGAGGTGTTTGAGTCATGGGGGCAGATCCCTCATGAAGTGCCCTACCTTCAGTTACAAGTTCATGCAACATCTGGTTGTTTAAAAAGGAGCTTCCCCTGCCACCTTCCACTCTCTCTCTTGCTCCCTCTCTTGCAGTGGTGACATGCTGGCTCCCCTTTGCCTTCTGCCATTGTTGCAAGTTTCCTGAGGCCCTCACTAAATGAGATATTGATACGACGTTTAGTATACAGCCTGCAGAAGGATGAGCCAAATAAACTTTTTTAAATAAACTGCCCAGTCTCAAGTATTCCTTTATGGCAACACAAACAGACTAACACAGATATATTTCCTAGTGTGAGAGAAAACATGCATTAATAATGTGTCCTTGTCCCTTCAGGTACAGAGTCGAGACTGGGCTGTGAAATTTTCTCCCTTCCTCCCTGCCTTCCTCTCGCCCTCCCTTCTTCCCATCCTTCCTTTCTTCTCAGTTATTTAAGGTAAATTAGTCACACAATTTAATATCTTCTCCAGAAAGTTTTGAAAAACAATGAGAATTTTCAACATATGTTTCACAAAAGTGCTTTAAGCATTCTGCAAAAATTAGTGGTGTTGCCACATTCGGTTTGTATGCATTCATGAAAGCTATGACGGAGCCTGTCATTCATAATCCTAATTTTGAATTTACATTTTTACTCATTCAAACAGCTACCTTCTTCTGATTGGTTGAGTTTTAAATTAAGTAATTACTTTAACATTTATTTGATAAGAAGACAGATTTATACATCACTAATCTAAAGCTAGTTAGTAAGATCATTTGAGCTGGCTGTCAGAGTTGTCGAGTCTCATCTCAGTGCTCTTGCCACTACATAACTTGGCCACTTCACAAAGCTATGAATACATCTCTCCTCTACTTATCTCTATTGATCACTCCCCTATTATCTAACATAATTCATTAGCATGCTTAACTTTCAAGCAGATGCCATTTCAAAAGGGCACAGAGGACAAAGCCTCTAGTGATGACTAGGCCTTCATTTTTATATATAATCCTGCAAATTTGTCTAGCTGGATATGTATTTCAGTTCTCCATCAGAATAATGTCATACAGAAATATTGTCCCATAAGGAAAAGGAGAAACAAGAGACAGAGAAGAAAAGGGGCAGTGGGCAGTAGAAAGACAAAAGGAGAAAGACCAGGGAAAGAAAAAGCTTTAAGGATTAAATAACACTGGAAATCTTTTGTATTTTGCAATGTCTTATATTCAATGTTGTTGAATCTCCCTAGCACATACAATTTCATATTTTGACAGTATTTAAAATGCAAAATAGTGTTTTTATATTTATTCCTAGATTTCCTCTTAAAGAAGTTCTTGAAGGCAAGAAAAAGATTGTGATTTTTCATCTTACAAGGTAGAAACGAAGGCACATGATGAAATGATTGCCCCAGTGGCACTGAGCAAATCCGTAGAATGAGAGCTGTAATATATTAACTCCTACTACTTTCATAACTTCATCCCTGGTGTTGTCATTTTGAATAGATGACTATGATCACATTAGTCACAAACTTACATTTTTAAAAAGTTTCAAAAATCCTGTTGCCAAAAAATGCCAAAGTTCAAAAACAAGTAAAAATCTGGAAAGTATTTATATTATGTTCCATTGAGAAAGAATAAAAAATCCAGAAAGAAAAAGCAATAGCTCAATGGAAAAATAGGCAAAGGATAAACAGGCAGTTTAATTTACAGAAAAAGACATTGAAATAGCTTAAAACCATATGGATAGATGCTCAGCCTCACTATTTATTTTGTAAAATGCAAATTAAATAACAATTTTTTTTCTTTTTTTTTTCCTTAAACTTTTCAGATTGCCAAGTATTATACAATTTGGCAAGAGTGTGAGGAAATAGACATTTTTATATATTGTTGTTGAGAGTATTTGGCAATATCTATCAAAATTTTAATGCACATATGTTTGAATGCAGCAATACCACTTCCAGGAATTTCTCCTATAGATGAACACCCACATACATGCAGAGATGTATGTACAAAGATGACTATGATAGCCAATTGTCCATCAGCAGACTACAAAGCCAATCCATGATGTCATTAACCAGATAATGTATAATGGTGATATTGTTAAGAAAAGCTTTCTAAATAGATTATTTTTAAAAAGTAGATCATTACTTAGCCTTTGTCACAATTTTGTGTAAAAACAAAATATCTAACCCATGTGTTGATTACTCTGAAATTTAGATATCTAGTCATAATCTCTTCCTGAACTCAAGGTTCATATCCAACTTAATATGGCCATTACGGAATGCTTGATGTCTGTCCCCCTACTTCCCAAAGCCTATTCTGATAATGACTTTCTTATTCCAATAATTAATAGCACTATCCATCTTGTTACTTAAACCCAATTCTCCATCTTATTCTTCTTTCATACTCCATTTCCAATCAATGAGCAAGTTCTATTGCCAAAACATATCTAAGAGCAGCCCACTTTGATGTCTTTTCACTGATCATACCCAATTCTAAGCCACCAGTCTCTTCCCTACACTTTTGCCTCATATGCTTTTCTTCTTCTTTGCTTTCTCTACAATCCATACCACATACAACAGGTGAAGTGATGTTTTTATACATAAATGTTACCTCTTGCCTAAAATCCTCTAACATTGTGTTGTTACATTTAGAATCATTCCTAACTCTTTAACCGGCCTGCAAAATCCTACATTATCAGTCCCCTGTCTCTCTGACTATAACTCCTACCACTCTTCCTTGAAAGTTCATAGAAAATTTGCTACAGCATACACAGTAATCTGGTGACAGGTTGATACTAGGGAGAGCTACTTTGGTTTGTTGAATTTTCAGAATTTACAGCCTATACTGCTTCCATCATGGTCTGCTCACTCACACATGTATTCCACAGACCTCCCTCTCAGTTTTAACTACTATTCTCAGATTGGCCCACTATGTTTCCAAAGAATCTTTTGTGCTGAGTTCAAACAGTTTTCCTAATCTCATGGCCATTAACAGATACACTATTGTCATCCTTTCCTTATTTCCACCTTAAAGACACAAAAGGGGGTTTGTATCTGCAAATGGTTTACTTATACTAACTTGTATTTAGGATATGGAGTCAAGTTTGTCACCTAGTTGGGTTGCAAATTTTCTTAAGCATTGAGTTTTTCTGCCCTACTTCCTTTTTATTTTTTTTAATTGGAGGGATTAAGAGAGCTTCAAAAACTCCTTTATGGCTCCCCCATCATTCTCAAATTCTCTTCACAGTAACCTCAGGATATTCTGGGTATAATTTGCCTTTTTAATGATATAAATTATACATCTGTGTCTTCTTCAATTGAACTATTTTTAAAAAGGGAAAAATCTCAACAGAAAGAACAATTTAAAAATTTATATGAAAGATAATGCCAACTTTTAAAGACATTGAAAGAAAGAAAAATGGCATATGCAAATAGCATTAGAAGAATTCTTTTTAAATTTATCTGATTTAGATAGATATTTGAAAAGTTAAATAGCTTCTTTGTTTTGATCGCACATACACACACATATTTTCTGATATATGTAGTAAATTTGACATTATTTTTATTATACATGTATTCAATATGTGTTAATTTTTGGAGTATCATTATCTACCAAAACTAGGGAAGAAGTTAAAGGAAGAATTCTCTAAACATATTGGATCTGAGAGGGTAACTAAATGCTGAAAAAAAGACTGACAGCAAATGAAGCAAGAATGGATTAGAGACACTGATGTTTTGTTTGAAGAAAACAAAATTAGGAGCAAGTGGTTGTGAGCTTTGTTTTCCTATTAACAGCTGTGTAGCCACAGGCAAATCACACATCCTATGGAGGTCATAGTTCTCATGTATAAATTGACAAGTTAGAGAAAAAAATCAGAGAATCTGGTCAGAGCCACAGGCATGCTTAGTTGAGCTATCTTAAAACAAGGTGAATCACTTATAAATATTTTGCATAAAATACATAGATTTCTAGTTTCTCTTTAAAAAATCAGAAAGTTGGCTGGGCGCACTGGCTCATGCCTGTAATCCCAGTACTTGGGAGGCTGAGGCGGGCAGATCACGAGGTCAGATCAAGACCATCCTGGCCAACATGGTGAAAGCCCATGTCTACTTAAAAATACAATAGTCAGTCGTGATGGTGGGAGCCTGTAGTCCCAGCTACTCGGGAGGCTGAGGCAGGAGACTCCACTGAACTCAAGAGGTGGGAGTTGCAGTGAGCCGAGATCAGGCCACTGCACTCCAGACTGGCTACAGAGGGAGACCCTGTCTCAAAACACAAACAAAAGGAAAAGTCAGAAAGTTTCAGATCAGAGCCATTGGCTATAACTGGGTGACTGCTACCCTTTTGGAGAGAGTATGCACTCTCTAGTTTATCTCTGTTATGGGTTGAATTGTGTTCCCCCAAAATGATATGTTGAAGTTCTAATCCCCAGGACTTCAGAATGTGAATTAATTTGGAAATAAGGTTTTAATAAAGGTAATCAATTTAAAATGAGGCCATTAGGTTGGGCTGTAATTCACTAGCTGGTGTCTAAATAAGAAAAGGGGAATTTTGACGCAGAGACAGAAATGCAAAGAAGCAAGATGATATGAAGACACAGAGGGAGAAAGTCATGTGACTATAAGACAAAGAATGCCAAAAATTGTCAGCCAACACCAGAAGCTAGAAGAGTCAAGGAAGGATTTTTCCTATAGCTGTCAGCAAAAGCATGGCCGTAGTGACATGTGATTACAGACTTCTAACCTCCAGAATCTTGAAATAATACATTTATGTTATTTTAAGCCACCCAGTATTTAATACTTTGTTACAGTGGCTCTAGGAAATTAATGCAATCCCAATATCCAGCTGATGCTAGTTAGTCACATTTGCTGCCTTTCTAGACCACTCAGTCTTTTGAGTACTTTGTCTTTTAAATTAAATACATTTTATGATGTCATCTTGCTTTCATAATTCGTGTTTTCTCACTATTTAGATTTTAAAAATTATTTTAAAATATAGCATCTTAAAATAAGTAGTGAAAATATGCCAGACATTCAAATGTTCAGAATACTTTTTTATACAGGCACAGCCCTTGGATAATTTTGTGTAAATAGAGCAAGAAAGTGGAGTTGACTTGGCAACAAAGGATGTGGCCAGAAGGATAACATGCTGTGAAACAATGCTTTGCCTGAGAAGTTCTCCAAAAGAGGCTTAACAACTGTTTTATAAGGTCCTATGTTGGCCATATTGTTGCTTAGTCTAGGCTAAGCAAGAGAAATCATATTTTTGACCGAGATTAGAAAGTAGATAAATGGTGGCAACTTCCTTAAGAGTTTAGTCCTCCACTGAGAATCAGGACTCTCCTGCCCCATTGCTACCAGCACGTGGCTATGGCTGTGGTAGCTGCCTGTGCAGTGATCCAGTGAACATTATTTCGAATTCAGTAACAGGTTGACTCTTAGCAATGAAAGGCAAACTTGCCAAATGAGTCTTGAATGTTCCTACTTTGTCAGAAGTAAGGATTAAAAAATATTGGAGCCCTAAGAAAGGTCTTAGAAAAATAACATACAATGGACAATTAGAAGTCTAATGTTTCAGTGCTCTCTCTCGTTGTTAATGGCTCGAACAAGTCATTTGACCTCTTTGGGTGTAGAAACTTGTATAAACTATAACTACAATTTGCATCATTTCTATTTCATAAATATTTATCGAGAGAAAATATTTGAAATTGATTTGTAAACTACATAACATGGTGTACCACATACTTTTTATTAATGTTGCCGTTGTTTTCATGATCATGATCATCACCATCACCACTTCATAGGAATTTACCTAATGGGGGTTAATATGTACTGTAATGTTAATTTTTTCATTTAATCTGAAACTCCCAGATTAGGCTTTCTTTACATATAAATAAAAATGGATCAAACACATAGTACATCTTCTGCTAATGGCCAGCTAAATATGAATACTGATTGTCCTAGTGCTTTGTAGCTGGTGGGGTCTTTCAAGCCAATGAAAATTATTAAATGAATTTTGCCACTTTTAGTTTATTTTCTGTTTTTATTATTTGCACTAGAAAGTAAACAAAAAAATTGTGTTAGTTTTAGAAAGATAAAACAGTAGTTGCTCTTAATCTTCCCTTTAACAAAGGGTGTATGATTATTATAGAAATATTATGCAACATGAGTGCATTTACAGTGTCTCAGAGCAACTGGCCATGTACTGCAAATTGACTACATTGCCCCCTGTGAGTGAAGGAATGGTTATGGAGTCACAAAGCCTGGGATTCAATCTAGAATCCACCATGTGCAAGCTATGTCACCATTGTGGGTCATTAATTCCTGAAAAACTCAAGTTTGCACTTATCACAAATCATCAGAGAAATGCCAATCAAAACAACAAAGAGATATCATCTCACCCTAGTTAAAATGTTTGCACTTTAAAATTCTAAAATTCTTTCTATTTTATTCATTATTTTACCTCATTATTTTATTTATTATACTACATCATTATTATATTTGAGACAGAGTCTTACTCTGTCACCCAGGCTAGAGTTCAGTGGTATGATCTCAGCTCACTGCAACCTCTGTCTCCTGCGTTTTATTTTTTATTGATACTTAATAAATGTACATTTATTCAGGAACATGGAATAATTAAATATAATCCTATAATTTGTAAAGATCAATATTCTTGGGATAGCTATCACCATAAACATTCATATTTCTTTATGCTAGAAATATTTAACTTATTCTTTTCTACCGATTTTGAAATGTACAATAGATTATTATAAATTATAGTCACTCTACTGGTCTATCAAATAGTAGCTCTTATCTACTTGGTCAAACTCTATATCTATACCCATTAATTAACCTTTCTTCATTCTCTCCTTTTCCCTACCCTTCTCAGCTTCTGTTAACCACCAATTCACTCTCTATTCATAAGATCTACTTTTTTAGCTTGCACCTAAGAGTTAGAATATGCTTTATTTGTTATGCTGTGCTTGGCTTATTGCACTTAACATTTTGCTATCCAGTTCCATCCACGTTGCAGTAAATGACAGTATTTTATTCTTTTTGATGATCAAATAATATTCTATTGTGTACATATACCACATTTTCTTTATCCATTCATCCATTGATAGCTCTTAGATTATTGATTCCATATTTTGACTTTTATGAATAGTTCTGCAATAAAGGTGAGAGTGTAGATATCTCTTTGGTATATATTTCCTTTTTTTTTTGAATATATGCCTAGTAGTGAAATTGTTAAATCATATGGTAGTTCTATTTTTAGATTTTTTGAAGAACCTCCATATAGTTTTCATAGTGAGTGAACTAATTTACATTTTTGCCACAGTATATGTGTGTTCCCTTTCTCTACGTTCTCACCAGTATCTAATATTCCTTATGTCTTTTTTTATAAAAGACATTTTAACTAGGGTGAGATGATATCTCTTTGTTGTTTTGATTGGCATTTCTCTGATGATTTGTGATACAGAACATTTTCTCATATACCTATTGGCCATCTGTATGTGTTCTTTTGAGAAATGTCTATTCAGATCTTTTGCCCATTTTAAAATCAGATTTATTTTTTTCTATTGCATTTGAGCTCCTTATGTATGTGGGTTATTAATCTTTTGTCATATGGATAGTTTACACATATTTTCAAAGATTCTGTGAGTTGTCTCTTCACTTTGTGTACTTAAAATTAATAATTCACAGGATTGTCTTAAGGAAGGCAATGTAGGTGAAAATGTTTGGTAATTACAGAGTCACATAGTTCCTTTGGGAGACAGGAATTCATGTTGAATTGCCCAGTGAAATTGAACTGAGAAAGCAGGCGAACTATTCAGTGCCTAGCAATTGAGCTATTGAACTATCTCTTAACTGAACTGAATCCCCGGACTCACTTTTAACATCTAGTCACTCATTGTATTCACCCCACTGTTTTTAGCCTGTTTAATTAGCTTTAAAACTGTACATATTTTAAATTTGGGGAATTTTATTTTTCTTATCTGTGGCTTGACTTCTTGTTTAGGCTGCAAGTTTCACTACTTAATGCCTACAAATATCAATGACTGACTTTCTGTTCTTTTAATTATTAATAATATTAGGAATGCATAGGCATCTTTTCAATAAAACTAATCTGTGTGGCTAGCACAGATCTATGTTCATTAGAGACATTGTCTTACAGTCTTTAAAGAAAAAAACCTGAATTTTTAATAAATATTGTATCTTACTCTGTTTGGGATGTTATAATAACAATGTCATAAACTGGGTGGCTTATAAAGAAGGAAAACATATCATAAACTAGGTGGCTTATAAACAAGGAAAACATAGTTTTAGAGGCTGAGAAGTCCAAGATCAAGGTGTCAGTAAAATCACTGTTTAGTGTCTCATAGATGGTGCCTGTATTGGTTCATTCTCACACTGCTGTAAAGAAATACCTGAGTCCGGGGTGATTTACAAAGAAAAGGAATTTAGTTGGTGTACAGTTCAGCAGACTTTACAGGAAGCATGACTGGGAGGCCTCAAGAAATTTACACACATAGCGGAAGGTGAGGGGGAAGCAGGCAGGTCTTACATGGCCAGAACAAGAGGAAGAGAGATGGAGGTGTTACACACTGTTAAACAACCAGATCTTGAGAGAACTCATTCGCTGTTGTGAGGACAGCACCAAGCCATGAGGGATCCACTCCCATGACCCAGTCATCTTCCACCAGGCTCCACCTCCAACACTGGGGATTACAATTTGACAGGAGATTTGGGTGGCCACACAGATCCAAACCATGTCAGTGCCTTCTTGCTTCATCTATGCATGGTGGAAGGGGCAAGGAAGCTCTCTGGGGCCTCTTTCATAAAGGCATTAATCTCACTTATGATGACCTCACTCTCATGATTCAATCCTCTCCCGAAAGTCCCACTTCCTAATGCCATCACCTCGGAGATTAATATTTCAATGTGTGAATTTTGGTGGAGACACATATGAATACTGGGATTTATACGGCCTAAGTAAATTTCTCAAGGTTATTGACCTTGGGAGCAGGCCAGAAATTCCAACCCAGGTCTAGTTGTCTCCATCTCCTCCTCCACAGTAAGGAGGATCTGCCTAAAATGGGAAGCAATAAATGGTACCAAGAGCACAGTGCATGTAAGTTGCTGATCACAGTACAGATTATTTTTTCTATTGCAGATTTTTTCTGAACCAAGATTATTTTCAGGTTTTTCTTAGATACCATGATGCTGCAGAAGACATAGTTGGTTATAATAGAAGATAAATCTGTAGGCCAATACATTTCATAAACATACTTGACAATAAGCCTGCCAGAGATGCATTTAATCCCTTCCACATGAACGGAATATCCTTGCTCAAAAAAGGCTGTCTAATATACTTCTCCTTGCCACAAGTCTGTGGACCAGGGCAAAGTGTAAGGTGAAAAACCATCCTGGCTTGCCTGGGTTGGAGGGGGATTAGTCTTTTCAGCAGGACTTTCAGGGCTAAAGCCAGGGAAGCCCTGGGGAAATGAATGCATTGGTTACCCTAGATAAAAAGGTCGTTTTTCATTTTTAGGTGATGAAACTCAGATGTAGCCACATAGCTAGCATAAAGGCAAGGCCAACTATCAATTATCATTTCAATTTTCTGGCTTCAAGTCCAGTGCACAACCCATAGAAGATTAAGAGCAATTTATTTTTGTAGAGTGAAGAAATTTTAAATGATTTGGGTCTAAATGTGCACTGTTATGCAGTACAATAGATTGGAACAATAATCTATCTAGTTTCAAAGCCAGAACAAATGCTCATATTTAAACATTCTCTAGTTTGAATGTACTCATTTTTTTCTAATGGCTAATGTAGAATGAACATTTCAGGAGTCTACCAACCCTCTTAAAGTATTATGCTTTATTTACAATTATGCTATAATAAAGTATTTTACTCACTATCAATAACAAAGATATAATAATGTTACTGAAAGACCTTTTTATGCAATCTGTAGGTATTTATTTATATATTTTTTAAGTATTTTTTTTTAATTTTTAATTTTTTTGAGACAATCTTGCTCTGTTGCCCAGGCTGGAGTGCTGTGATGTAATCTCAGCTCACTGCAAACTCCACCTCCCAAGTTCAAGCAATTCTCCTGCCTCAGTCTCCCGAGTAGCCGGAATTACAGGCATATGCCACCATGCCTGGCTAATTTTGTATTTTTAGTAGAGACAGGGTTTCATCATGTTGGTTTCGAACTCCTGACCTCAGGTGATCTACCTGCCTAGGCCTCCCAAAGTGCTGGGATTACAGGTGTGAGCCACTCTGCCTGGCCTGATAATCTGTAGGTATTTATATCAATAAGTACATGCAGATGTATTCTAAGGGAGTGATCTGAGGTACTGATATAATTTAAATTTTGATAACAATATCAAATGTGTCAAAGTAGAAAATTAAATTTTGGGGCAGATCCTCCTGCAATTTTAAAACTCAGAAACTTTCTTGTTTGCAACAGCATTATCTCTCCTTTAAAAATTTATCAAGAATCTGTAGCTGGAATGCAAACACAACCTATATTTTCAAAGAAAAAAGGGAGGAAAGCAGTAAATGGAAAATGGTTTATATAAATGCAAAGAGATATAAAAAATTCAACACATATTTGTCTTAGTATAGAAAAAATGATTAACCCATATTATTCTCTTCAGGACAGTTTCTTCTAAAAAAAATAAGAAGAAATTATATAAGAAATGTATTCTTCTAAAAAAATAAGAAGAAATAAAAAAATAAGGGTTTCATGCATTTCTGTATCTCAATTCCCTTTAGGCAAGAGTGAAGATGGTATTTTTGGAAAACTATATAAATGACACGAAAGTGGCACCACTAAGGAAAAAGACCATGGTAGCAGGAGTACCTCTAATGACGAAAATAACAACAGCATGCATTTCTAAAGTAATGTATCTTATATACTGTGTATCTAATAGGAAAGAGTAAAACAGATAAGGAAGAAAAGAATCTGATTTAATTACCTTCCTAACTACAAATAAAGAATATGCCTGTGAACAGATGTTTTCCCACTTGTGATCTTACTTGCTACAAATAAGTGTTTAGTCCTTTACATCGTCCTTTTCATAGCAACATGATGTTCAGCTGGAATTATTAGAGCAGTGTACCAGTGGTGACTCCTGGAGGATGCAGATCCAGTTCAGCCATGAGATGCCAAGGCCACACCCTTGTGTATTTGCTTCAGTAATGATGAATGAACGTAGAGAGGTTTTCAGCCTGGAGAATCAGAAGTTAAATCCCTTGTTCCCTGTACCAGCTCACTCAACTCTTTGAAAGATTCGAAAATTACCAGAATTACATTCTTTGTCCCCTAAATTGACTTTCTCTCAGAGGAGACACCTGCCCCTAACAGTCTCCAGAAATGGCATCATTAAGTACCATGTAATAAGCATACCAATAAAGTATGGCCATTTTTTTAGGCATTGGAAGGATTTTCAGCAATGCCAACCTCATACAACTCAGAAAAAATTTTAGGGTATATCAATCAAAACAATGAATTAGTACAGTTTTTTGATTTTGCTCCAGCGATAGGATCAGTTGATATCTGAGACAGAATTCAAAATCAAGAGAGACTTTCAGTCTGCCTGACACTAAAAACTTGTTCCTTTCTTATGGTGAACAAGAGCAAAAATAAAGTTCTTTCACAAGTTCCTATTCCATTGTTCACAAATATCTCTATATTTTGGAGGGTCAGGCAATGTTCAAAGTAGAGTAGTTGAACAAACATTTGGGTCAGGATGCTCTCAGAGGCTTTGCAACCACTTCTCAGTTACTGGTATCTTGTATTTCTGTTATATTCATTTGATTAGACATGGAGAAGGGTTTTTATACAATTCAAGGCTGTGAAGCTTTTAGTTTCACTTTTACCTAAGGCAAAGCCTTTGATTATATTCAAGGAACAGCTACGAAATTGTAATGCTGAGAAACTTCACACTTTGTTATATCACATACTACTGACCAAGGAAAGAGGATAGTATTATTGCTAATAATCACTTGTCCATTTGTTCATTAATTGAACCATTGTTTAATCAGTGTCAATTACCAGGCATTGATCTAAGGACTAAGGTTACAGCAATAAATAAAATAAATTATTCTTCTCATCGTTCTTACACTCTATTTTAGAGAGATAGAGAGGAAAAATAAGCTATATTATATGCTGTATAATACTTCCTATGAGAAAAGTAAAGGGGAGTCAGAGTTAATTAGGTAAAAAAAAAAAGGTAGGAGATATTATTAAGTGCTCTATGAGAATAATCTCTGTACCCAAATTATTAATCAGGATATAGATATCCTATATGTGTATGTGTGTGTATACACACATACATATATATGTATCTATATATACACACACATATATATACATACACACACATAAGTGTATATATACGTATATGTGTGTGTATATATATACACACACATATGTATACATGTATATATATACACACACATATATGGCAAAATACATAGAGAACATCTGATCTAAGAGAGTTACACTAACTTGCACAAGATCACTTAATTATTAACTCACAGAACTATAATTAAACTCTGGATTGTTATTATGCCAAGGTCTGGATTTGGTAGGGGTTTTTAATGCATCCTTAGTATGTTTGCTCTTAACGGAAATGGCCTTCAAAATAATAATCAATCCCATGGGCCCAATGTTATTTCTACAGTGTTTTCTCAAAGATTAGCTTATTCCATGAACTAGCAGCAATAAAATAGGTTAAAAATATATTAGTTTTTTTTTCTCCAATTAAGACTGCAAGTTAGAAATATTTTCCTTTTGACCAAAATAAGTTAGACAAGTGTTTCCTGCCCTCAAATAAAATATACTATAACTTAAGTGAATACAATAAGAATAAAAAAATGCTTCTATTCACTTGTTCCAGAGCATCTTGTTTTTGCTAATTTTTTTTCTCTTTCTATTAAACACTCCTAGATCTGCACCAAGATCTTAGAGAATTTAAATTGCAAAACACAGGTACAAAGGTGTAGATTTATCCAGCTACTTTTTGACAACCACCAGGGATGTGGACAGGGGAGACCTACGCCTTGCAGTCTCAATTTCTCTTCAACACAACCCAGCAGGTTGACTTACGACTCATAATAGGACACTGGGACTCCCATTTCAGCTCTCTACTTTCCTTTGTAGGCATCTTTATTTTCTTTCTCCTTCATGATTTTGAGCAGAAGAAACTCTTGGGAAAACTGTGCAATTCCTGTCTTTTCTATTGTTGATACCAAGGTCCCTTGACCTCTATCAAGGCACTCCTTTGGCAGATGCTCCCGGTTTAGAACCTCTTTCTTCATTGCTATTTTCAGCAAGCTGCCACAATGGGAATGAGCTGACAGATTAATACCAAATTCCAACGCAAGTAACTCTGCCTGGCCTTGTAGTGAAACGCTAGGAGCTTGTTGCCACCCTAAGTAGCAACATTGTCTTAACTAGACCATTTTGGGGTTGAAACTGGATTCATTCTCATTATTAATTTGATATTGAGGTATAATTTATATACAATAAAATTTACCCTTTTTAGGAGTACACATCTATAAGCATTTACAAACCTATCACAATCAAGACATAGAATATTTCCTGCCATCCCTCAAATTGTCTAGTGCCCCTTGGTAGTACATCCCAAACCTCTACTGTTTTTTTTTATTTCTTCTAGAAATAAATGGGATACATGTGTAGAATGTGCCGGTTTGTTACATAAGTAAACATGTGCCATGGTAGTTTGCTGCAGATAGTGACCTGCCTTCTAAGTTCTCCCCCCTCAATCCCCACTCACAACAGGCCATGTTGTATGTTGTTCCCCCCTCTGTGTTCATGTGTTCTCAGTGTTAAACTCCCACTTATGAGTGAGAACATGTGGTATTTGGTTTTTGGTTTCTGTATTAGTTTGCTTAGGATGATGGCTTCCAGCTTCATCCATGTACCTTCAAAGGACATGATCTCATTCCTTTTTATGGCTGCATAGTATTTCATGATGTATATGTACCATAGTTTCTTTATCCAGCCTATCATTGATGGGCATTTAGTTTGGTTCTATGTCTTTGCTATTGTAAATAATGCTGCAATAAACATACATGTACATGTGTCTTTATAGTAGAATGATTTGTAATCCTTTGGGTATATCTAGTAATGGGATTGCTAGGTCAAATGGTATTTCTGTTTCTAGATTCTTGAGGAATTGTTAGACTATCTTCCACAATGGTTGAACTAATTTACATTCCCACCAACAGGATAAAAGTATTCCTATTTCTCCATAGCCACCTCAGCATCTATTATTTCCTGACTTTTTAATAATCACTGTTCTGACTGGTGTGAGATGCTATTTCACTGTGGTATTGATTTGCATTTCTCTGATGATCAGTGATGTTGAGCTTTTTTCACATTTGTTGGCCGTGTAAATGTCTTCCTTTGAGAACTGTCTATTCATATCCTTTGTTCACTTTTTGATGGGGTTGTTTGTCTTTTTCTTGTAAATATGTTTAAGTTGCTTGTAAATCCTAGATATTAGACCTTTGTCAGATGAGTAGATTGCAAAAATTTTCTTCCATTCTGTAGGTTCCCTGTCCACTCTGATGATAGTTTCTTTTGCTACACAGAAGCTCTTTTAATTAAATCCCATGTGTTGATTTTGGCTTTTGTTGCAATTGCTTTTGGCGTTTTGGTCATGAAGCTTTTGCCCAAATCCCTACTTTAACATTAACAACTAACTACTGGATTGATTTTTGCCTTAATAGTTTTATTCTTTCTCATTTGTTTTACGAATGGAATTATATAGTACAAAATATGTTTGATCCCATAATTCCTCTCCTTAAGCCATTTTAATGGCTTTTTACTGAATAAAACAATAATTTCCTCATAAGGACTTATGGACTCTGCTGTTGTGGGTAGAATTATTAATATATCACCAAAGCTATATTAAAACATTAGCCTCTGGAATTTGTGCATATGACCTTATATGGAAATAGGGTCTTTGCATATGTAAATATAATGTGTACTATGATGAGATAATACTGGAACGGGTGGGTCCTTAATCCAGTATGCTGATATCCATGTAAGTAGAGAAGACACACAGAGATAGAAAAACATAGAAGAGAATGCTATGTGAAGAAACAGACATGCAGAAGGAAGATGGCAGCAGAGACTGAAGTCATGCAGCTGCAAGTCAGGGAATGGCCAATACTGCTAGCAACCATCTGAAGCTAGGAGCAAGGGCATGGACCTGCCAAAACCTTAACGGCCAACTTCCAGCCTCCAGAAATGTGAGAGAGCAAATTTCTATTTCTCTAAGTCATCTGTAATTTAGTTTTAAAAGTCACAAGAAACTAATATACCTGTATATCTGCTTAACCCTAACTCATTCTTCTTTTAGTTGGGACTTCCAAGTTGCTGGGGTTTTCGTCAGCTAATCTAATCCATGGTATCTGTCTCACTTCAGATCCTTTAAATATGTTGTTTCCTCTTCTGGGAATATTCTTTCTTCTATTCTTTGCCTAGTTAAAATCCTACTCATCTGTCAATGCTCAGCTGAAATGTCATTTTCTCTGATAAGAATTCCTTGATCTCCTGAAATAAATGAGGCTGATTTGCATTACTTGCTCTCTGACCTTTTCCTTCATAGCATTCATTTCAATTTCTAATTAAATAACTGTTGGGCTATTTATTTACCATTTGTTCCTCACAGTAAAATGTAAGCTATGGGGACAAAGTCCCTGTTATTTTGCTCCCAATTGTGCATCAGAGAGAGAGAGAGAGAGAGAGAGAGAGAGAGAGAGAGAGAGAGAGAGAAATTAAGAAAATTTAATTCAGAATCTTCAGAATCTCCAACTTTTCTTAATGGAAAGAAAATCTCCAAGAAAGAAGAAAAAGCTGATCCTGGAGATTTGCTTCCCTTGCCACCTCCACCTTCATTCCAGCTCTAGAGTTCTCCTTTTCCTATAGTTCTCATATAAACAACGAACAAAATTAACAAAAACACTACACTAGATTTTCCTTAACACTAATGAGGCAGAATGAAACATTTCAAAGATGTATACTAAACTCTAAGTGGATGCAAGGTTTTAATGCCATTTGATGGTTGATAAGAGGTTAATACACGAAACTCAAACTATGTACTTTATAACATCCAAATCTATTAAATCACCAAGATTTCAGATATTCTATCTCAAGATAAGGCCTACATCAATGCCTTTTGAGAAGTTATGCTAATACTATGGTTCAGATAATGAAAGAATTATCCCCAAATTGTATCCACCAAGATCAACCCTTTAAAGTTCTTGCTTTTTGCCTGAGACACATAATTTGTTTCTATGTGACTGACCTCAAGAGTTAGTAATTTTTTTACAAAATGTCCCTTCCCCACACCCTTCTACATGCATGGAGGTGTCATGTCAACGTTATGTATTGTTTCATGACAATCATACCATATTGTAAACATAGAATCTTTTAAGCTGTAATTTCACATATTCTCACTAACAAGGTCTTCCTTGCAACAATACTTGGCATTGAAAATTTTGAAAGAAAATCAACTATTTTGTTGTATCTCCATGGTACTAGTACAGTGCTGAATACATAGTATATAGTTAGATAATACATTTTGACTTGATTCGATATTCACCATTTCTTATCTTGGCTCTCTCCATAGGAATGTCTTTCTGAATGCTTATGCTAACTTTAATTTAATGGGCTTAGAATTTTATAGTGTGTGCATATACAGAGAGAGATATATACACAATATTGACATTTTTTAGTATATATATTGTATATATATAATATTTGACAGAGATACATATATAGCTTCACTGACAGCATTTATCTTACTGAATATACAGAATATATAAGTGTATTTATCTTACTGAATATACAGAATATATAAGTGTATGTATATGTATATATATATATATATAATCAGAACACGTAGAAGCAAACTATCAAGATTAACACTGGTTGATATTAGGTTCTGGGAGTCTTAGGTTTTTATCTTTAAAAAATAGTGAAACTTAGAATTAAAAAAAAAAGTGAACCTTTAATCTGAGGAAAATTAGAGTGCTCTGGCACTACCTGGGTTACAGGTAAGCAAGGAGATTTGCCTTTTACATTGAACTTTGAGCTAGCTAGACTATGTGTTCCAAGGGCTACAGAAAGGTCCATGATGCTCTTCCTCAACACCCTTGTCAGGATGGAGATGATATATCATTATGTAAATTAGACCACCATCAGGGTGTTCAGCCATGTGCTAGTACCAGGAAGAAAAAAATCCAGATATGATAGTACACACCCTGTTTCCATCAGAGCACACAAAGTTCTTTGTACATGTGGGTAATCTTTCAATAGTTACCCTGGTCTAGCTTTGGTCCAAAATAATGGGCATTTCAAAGTTTGAAAGAGAAGATTTTTAAGAAAGCAACTGCAGAGATTTTTCAATTGTGATTTTAGAAACAGAAATGCAACTTTTTCCCCCTTCATCAAGTTGATGAAGGGGGGAAAATACATTTTAGAAGCTATAAATGCCTGAAATGAGGAGAGCACTCTTCTGCCAGAGTGGAAAAACAATGAACTACAAAAGGCATGGATAGTCATAAATTCTCAGAGGTTAGTGCCACTGCACTTTCTCTCAGAAAATCACTAACTCACAACTCTGTACATAAAAATTCAGAAGGAGAAATTGATGAACTTAAAGTTATATATCTTAACTCTGCATTCTAGCTATATAAAGTCTAAAACACATTTTAATTTATTGAAAAATAAAACAAATAGAAGGAAATAAGAGAACATCACTAAGATCACTAGAAAACACTATGTCAAGCCCTGGGTCTGTCTTTTACTGGTTTACAAATGGATACTTAAAAAGTTGAAAGATATAAGGTTAAATATATAAATTATATTAACAAATTGAAACAGAGAAATAAAACCTCCTAAGACAAGTATTATTATATTGATCAAATCAATATTCAATCATATGCAGTTTGTAGCATTTTCACCCCAAACAAAATTGTGTTAAGATTCAGAATAAAACTACAAGTGGGCATACAAGAGAAATCCAAACAATAACTAAATCACATCCATGGTAAAAGAATTAAATGGAATAAAGTATAATCTCTAAATTATAAATGTTGAAAAATGAAATAAATCTCTAACAATTAAATGGCATATGTGGAAAAATATCCCTATAGTATGTTTTCCCATGGACAGAATAACATTCTAAGCAGAGCAATTCCAGAATATCTAGGCATAAGGAGCTTAGGCGCAGTGATAAGGTTGGAGAAGAGATCCAGGGGAATATATTAAAATTATGTTTGCGTAGCAAGCATACTTATTCAGATTGTGTGTTACACAACAATCTAAAGAAAAGATAGTGAAATTTTCCAAAGATGCTTTAGGTCACATCTAACATAAGATTGAGACAAAATTAATTGCTCATGTTGAAAAATATTGTTCTTATCTTGAGGACTACATTGTAGGGACAAGGAATTGATGGCCTGAGCAGCAGAAAAAACAAATGTTGAATTTAGAAAAAAGATACAAAAATAGCTTTTTCTGCAGTCCCAGATCAGATCTGCTGTTCAGGCTGAACTAATGGAAAATTCATCATGTATCTTCTGTTACATTGTAAGGTGCCTGGCTGGTATTGATATAATCAAACTGGACAAGCAATTAACATGTTTTCTGAATTGGGTTTGGATCAATTCTTTAATAATTCAGTATTTTGCTTGTGACTACCTTCATCATCCACATTATATAGACAGCCCTTTCTGAAAGCCAAACATCCAAGTTTATTTCTTATCTAAGTGTAGCTAGTGGGCATAGGTGTAGTTTCCTCAACACTCTGTGTAAAGATATAATGTAATATTAGCCAGTGGGCAAGAACAGGTATATGAATTAAATATAAAATCTTTTAGATCCTGATAAAAGAGTAGCTAAGCAGCTCAAATCAAGAAGAATAACCTGGATAATATTTCAGGCCTGATAAAAGCATGCTCATTTTTTAACACAAATTCTGCCATGGAATCTTGGTCTTTATACTACAGATATAAAGCTGGGCTAATCTTGTATTTACTGTCAAAATAATAAAATTACTGAAATGTTCCAGGGACAGTTCTAAATCCTTTATAAATATTAATTCACTTAATTCTCACAGTGATCTTCCAAGACACATTCCTTTATCTACAGACATCATTGAGGTAACTGAAGTTCAAAAAGAATCACATTACCAGTAAGCCAAAATCCTCATATTCACACCACAGCAACCTTATGCCTTATTTCAGCACTTGGCTACTGAATTATACTGGCTTCATCCTAGGATTCATTTAGTAGATGCATCTTTGATTTGTTTATGTTTCATTGTGGTAAACAGTTCCTTGCTTAGCCTATAAAATAAGTGATTACAGACATACCCCATTTTATACCTCTTTGCTTTATTGTGCTTTGCAGATACTGAATTTTTTACAAATGATATCTAAGGCAACCCTGTGTTGGGCAAGTATATTGGCGCCACTTTTTTTTCAACAATATGCGCTCATTTCCTATTTCAGGGTCACATTTTAGTAATTCTCATAATATTTTACATTTTCCATTGCCATTATATCTGTTATGGTGATCTGGGATCAGTGATCTTTGATCTTACTATTGTAATTGTTTTGGGGTACCACAAACCAAACCCTTATAAGACAGCATACATAATAGATAAATGTGTGTGTTCTCACTGCCTACTCACTGGCTGTTCCCCTGTCTTTCTCCCTCTCCTCTGATGTCTCTATTTCCTGAGACACAACAATATTGAAATTAGGCCAATTAATAACCCTACAATGGCCTTTAAGTATGCCAGGGAAAGGAAGAGATTCACATCTCTCACTTTAAATTAAAAACTAGAAATGATTAAACTTAGTGAGAAAGGCATGTTGAAAGCCAAGATAGATATGTTAAAAGCTAGGCCTCTTGTGCCAAACAATTAGCCAAGTTGTGAATGCAAAGGAAAAGCTCTTGTAGGAAATTAAAATGCCACTCCAGTAAAGACATGAATGATAAGAAAATGAAACAGCCTTATTGCTGATATGAGGAAAATTTTATTGCTCTGTATAAAAGATCAAGCAAGCCACAATATTCCCTTAAACAGAAGTCTATTCCAGACCAATGCTCTAATTGTCTTCAATTCTATGAGACTTAAAGTTTACAAAAATACAGAAGAAAAGTTGGAAAAAGTTTGAAGCTATCAGAAGTTGGTTAATGAGGTTTAAGGAAAGAAGCCATCTCCATAAAATAATAGGACAAGGTAAAGCAGCGAGTGCTGACGTAGACACTACAGCAAGTTATTCAGAATATCCAGCTAAGACAATTGATAAACGTGGCTACATTAAACAACAGTTTCCTGTCAAGGAGACAGCCTTATACTGGAAAAAGATTTCATCTAGAACTTTCATAGCTAGAGAGAAAAAGACAATGTCTATTTTCAAAGCTTTAAAGTTTGGTGGCTGTGCTCTATAAACGGAATAACATAGCCTGGAAGGCAGTACATCTGTTTATGGCATGGTTTATTGATACTTTAATCTCATTGTTGGTATCTTCTGCTCAGAAAAAAGATACCATTCAAAATATTACTGTTCATTGACAATGTACCTGGTCATCCAAAAGCTCTGATGGAAGATGTATGAAGAGATGAATGTTTTCAGGGCTATTCACACAACATTCATTAGATCAAAGAGTAATTTTTATTTTCAAGTGTTATTATTTAAGAAATACATTTTGTAAGATTATAGCTGACATAATGATTCTTCTGAGAGATCTGGGTAAACTATTTTTAAACTCTTATGAAAAGAATGTACCATTCTAGATGCCATTAAGAACATTTGTGTTTCATGGGAGGAGGCCAAAATATCAACATTAACAGGAGTCTGGAAGCTGCTTCCAACCATTATAGATGATTCTGAGGAGTTTAAGAGCTCACTGGGGAAGTAAATGCAGATGCGGTGGAAAAAGCAAAAAAACTAGAATCAGAAGTGGAGCCTGAAGATGCCATTGAATTACTGCCATCTTGGGATCAAACTTTAAATAGTGAGGAGTTTCTTATGTATGAGCACAAAGATGATTTCTTGAGATTTAGAATATTCCATAAACATAGTTGATAAAGCAGTGGCACAGTTTGAGGATTGATTCTAAACTTGCAAGAACTTCTACTGTGAGTAAAATGCTATCAAACAGCATCACATGCCACAGAGAAATCTTTCATAAAAGGAAAAGTCAAATAATGTGGCAAACATCAATGGCTTCCTTATATTAAGAAATTGCCACCAATATCCCAGCCTTCAGTAACTACCACCTTGATCATTCAGCAGCCAAGAAAAGGCCAGTCAAGAAAAGACCTCCACCACAAAAAAGATTATGATTTGCTATAGGCTCAGAATATTGTCAGCTTTTTTTTTTTAACCAAAAAAAGCATTTTTAAATTAAGGACATTCCCTATTTAATAAATGGTGTTGGGAAAATTGGCTAGCCATATGCAGAAAACTGAAACTGGTCCACTGCCTTACACCTTAGACAAAAATTAACTCAAGATGGATTAAAGACTTAAATGTAAAACCTAAAACCATAAAAACCCTAGAAGAAAACCTAGGTAATACCATTCAGGGCACAGGCATTGGAAAAGACGTCTTGACTAAAACACGAAAAGCAATGGCAACAAAAGCCAAAATGGACAAATGGGATCTAATTAAAATAAAGAGCTTCTGCAAAGCAAAAGAAACTATCATTAGAGTGAACAGGCAATCCACAAAATGGGAAGAAAAATTTGCAATGTATCTATCTGACCAAGGGCTAATATCCAGAATCTACAAGGAACTTAAACAAATTTACAAGAAAAAAAAACAACCCCCATCAAAAAGTGGGTGAAGAATATGAATAGACATTTCTCGAAAGAAGGCATTTATGTGGCCAACAAACATGAAAAAAAAGCTCATTCATCACCGATCATTAGAGAAATTCAAATCAAAACCACCTCACACCAATAAGATACCATCTCACACCATTTAGAATGGCGATCATCAAAAAGTCAGAGAAAACAGATGCTGGAGAGGATGTGAAGAAATAGGAATGTTTTTACACTGTTGGTGGGAGTGTAAATTAGTTCAACCATTGTGGAGGACAGTGTGGCTATTCCTCAATGATCTAGAACCAGAAATACCATTTGATCCAGTAATCCCAATACTGGGTATATACTCAAAGGATTATAAATCATTCTGCTACAAAGACACATACACACAAATGTTTACTGCAGCACTATTCACAATTGCAAAGACTTGGAACCAACCTAAATGCCCATCAATGATAGACTGAATAAAGAAAATGTGGCACATATACACCATGGAATAGTAAGCACCCATAAAAAAGGATGTTCATATCCTTTGCAGGGACATGATGAAGCTAGAAATTATCATTCTCAGAAAATTAACACAGTAACATAAAACCAAATACCACATGTTCTCACTCATAAGTGGGAACTGAACAATGAGAATACATTGACACAGGAGGGGAACATCTCACACTGGAGCCTGTCAGGGGAGCATGGGACTAGGGGAGTATAGCATTAGAAGAAATACCTAATGTAGATGATGGATTGATGGGTTCAACAAACCACCATGGCATGTGTATACCTAGGTAATAAACCTGCATGTTCTGTACATATATCCCAAAACTTAAAATATAGTAAAAAAATTAAGAATGTTTTCAGACAGAATGTTGTGCACTTAACGGACTACAGTATAATATAAACATGATTTTCATGAAAAAAAATTTCTTGCAACTGGGTTTATTATGATATTTCCTTTATTGCAGTATTCTGGAACCAAACCCACACTCTCTCTTTTCTCTTGATAATTAGAGTTTTTATCTTATGTGTTGCTAGTCTGGTGCTTGTGACATGAAGTCACTCAGTAAGTATTTTTTGTAACAAATATAATAATGTAGCAAGTCCTGAATTTGACATAACCTAGATCACAGGGGATATTCTATTTGTCTCTAATCCTTTCTTTGTATAGCAACACAATCACCCTATTTTTAAAATAAGACTTAAAAAAAAAGAAGGAAAAAAATCCCCTACTATTGAAAATGGTAGCCCAATGATTGTCATATCATGTCAAAAATTTCAAAGCAAAGCAAGCTTCTATTAGTACTACTGGAGGGTACTTGACCTTGGGAAAACTTAAGAGTTGACTGGTATCAAAGGAATAGCAAATGCTTCATTTTCTGACTCAGTCTTCAATTACTTTGATGAGCAATTAAAATGCTAATTAAAAAACAATCTAAAACTTAACACTCAGAAGGTTATGAAATAATGCACTCATATGTCATACATGCAGACAACTAATAAGGTCACCAAACAATGGTTAATAAGAAGAGCTAAATCATCACAATAATTTGCACGTTAAAATCTTTTTATTTGGTCATAATGTCATAGGCATCATCCATCTCCAGCTAAGTAAATATAAATTAGGTTATTTATTTGTTGTAACTTTCTCCTAGGAAAACACTGTTTTACTAAAATTCAACAATCATAGGAATAGTCTAAGCAATTTTCCTAAAATAGAGTAACAGAATATTGATAACTCAATGTGACTATTTTGAGGAACATGGAGTTTTTGAATTTGCTCTTTTAATATCTGAGCATGGGACTTTTTATTTTCTGTTCACAATTGCTCAAGAGGGCATTTGAACAGTTTTGAATTATTTAGTTTTTCTTCATGTTGTTGTCTCATTCAAGTACCACTGGAGTAGTGTTCTTAATCTACACTGTATAAAAATTAAGTATGAATTAAAAACCCAAAGAGCAATTTATAAGTTAATAATGAGAATCCTCATCTAAAAGGTAGGCTGAATGAGAGAAGAAAAGTCCTACCCGCTATGATCTGCTCACGTTCTAGAACTGTACCTCGCATAAAAAGATGCCATTTGTTGATGAAAGCAAGTCACAGAAAGAAAAATTATTTTGACCAAATGTAATTCCCTCTAGAAATGCCATTCTTTAGACTGGAAGGATCCTCCATTATTTAAAAAATAAACTACATTTTATGATTAAAATATAAATATTGAAATGCTAACTAACCTGGTAACTAACTCCAGCATATTCAATAAGCAAATATCAATCTAAGCATTAAAAAAAAATTCTACAAATATTGCCAAAGAGATGGGGCCAAGGTCTTGAAAAGTTTTGTTTCCAAATAGACTTTTGATTAAATAGAAAGAAATCTACATTTCTTTCTACTTCGTCTGCAAATGTATGCTCTCTCAAATTCCGTCTATTTGCTCTATTTCCACTTCCAGGAGTTCCCCCTCAGTATTTTTGTAATTTTATTTTTGCTTGTCATAACTTCAGCCTCTCTTTACTTAAATTTATTCTACACAATGTTGTCACTTTCCTTTCTAAAACAGAACATATTTTTAGTATTCACAGCATACACATACCATACACACACACCACACACACACATACACACACACACACACACACACACACTGAAATGGGAATGAAACAGGATCAAGTAGAAACACAACTTTGCCATTCAAAGCCTTGAAGAGGGCCTCAAGTCCTCCTCCAGTGTCTTTCAACATACTAGTTGCTAATTTATCCAATAATTTTACTTTTCTGACTCTCTAGTCACATGTTCCCTTATGCTTAGAACGGCTTTTTTTCTTTTCCATTTGGACAAATATACTACTTGATCTTTTAAACTGAAACAATGCATTATTTCTGTATTAATTTATTTTATGGGATGAAGAAGATCCTCCTCTGATGTACATAGAAAAGATATGGAATAGACTCATGAGTATAAGCTAAATTGATAATTTATCCAGCTATGAGACTCAGGATCACAAATTTATATGTATACACATTCATGTATACATGTCTTTGTATATGTATGCACTTATGAAACACACTGCCAGAAATATTTTAACAATTAATTGTTTGTTTTATCCAAAAGAGATTTTAAGTAAGATGATTTGTACAACTGAGGCAAAAGCCTATTTTTAGTAGCTAAGATGTTTCCCAAACTAGTCAACTACATTACAGTTGAATAGATGTGCTGACAAAGCAGCAGGTTTTATACGTAGTAGCATTTTTGTAAACCAGATAGTAGGAGTTCCCAAACTCAAAGACTTTTAAGGTGTATGCACATAGCATATGCAGTCTATAAGGTAGTAGATAATAAGTTGTTTATACGCTTATACAAGCACAACACCCATCTAGTTTTATGCCCCTTAAAACATGGTGTGGGCCTATCAAACAGTCAAGCAAAATATATTCTAAGAGGTATATTGCTCAACAGCTGCTGGCTTGAGAGCACTGACATTAGCATTTTCATTCAGGCTGCTAGCATTTTTAGTTTTAACTTTCTGTGATGAGTCTATTTTCTATTCAATTTTGAATACAGCTATATTTACAAATTATAATGATCAAATGATTTAAGAGTAACACAGAGAATGTTGGTTCATTTAACCTTGTAATTACATTAGCTTTGGTAAGACTACTCTGCAGCTTCTATCAGTGATTCATAACAACAAATATTAATTAAGTATCTACTGTTTCTAGAACAGAGCTGGTATCTGGAGATTAGAAGATAAATCACACTTGATCTCTCCATGTAAGACACTTAACTGTGTGGAAGACTATTGCAAACAGGTAATGTCAACATAGAATATTCTAGGACCCTATAAGCATTCAATATATGTTTGTTTAAATAATGTGTTAAGTGAATAAATGGTGTAAGTGTGGAAAAGATGGGCTGGGACAACACAAGGGAGCCAATACAAACCAAGGTATGTGGAAGAAAGAGAGAAAATAGGTTCATAAGATAGACAATTTTTGAGAACCCTCCGAGTACAAATAGAAATTTGTCAGGCTAAGAAGGGAAGCTAGATACTGCAGGGAGAATAAAACTTAAAAGGAAAATAGCATCCAGAAATGTAACTTGGTATGTATATTTTGCGATTCAGTGCTCACCTCTTTTTAAATTGCCACCTATAATAAAGGCTGTAAGAAAAAATATGCATAATTAATTTTGGTAATAAATAACTGCTAGTTCAAAATATGAAAAGTAGCAGTGAAAAAGGCAGAGCTGTGCAGAAAACAATGGGACATATTTTCTATACATTTTCAATTCATTATTTTTGCACGCTGAGCTATGCAGCTATTCCTCAAGAAAACGGAGTTAAAATATTAAACCTAAGGGAGAAAACAGGAGAGTAATTTGGTGCAAGGAGCCTCAAAAGAAATCCTCAAGCCTTCTGAAATGTTGCATTTGATCATGTTCTGACCTGTATCATAACTCTCCACGACACCCTTAGGGACTGACCTTCTTTCGTTATATCAAAAGCCTAGGTAGAATTGCAGGAGGGAGACTTTCACAACACCAGACTCACTGTATAAATCTCCCAACCAAAAGTCATAGAACATGCTAAAGCGACAATCATAACTCTTTTCTTGCCATCAAGCGCCAACACAAACAGAGAGAAAATATAGATGGAGTAGCTAAATCATTAGCCCCTTGGTGAAGCCTTTCAAATAGTAGATCTTGTTTTCTACCATCGTGTGAGATTTCAAGATACATTTCTTACTTAAAATATGCATAAGTATACTTGGAAAAAGAAACAAAATCAGATTATGAGAAATAAAATGTGCATGTGTATACATCTCTGGGGCACTGTTATACACACACATACACACACATGTATGTATACACACCCACACACATATATATTATATATGTAATTATATACACTCTTAAAACTTTCATTATACATGAGGTCAGCTATTAGGTTTAAAAACAGTTAAAAAGCATTTGCCTTTCTAGAATTTTTCTGGCTTTGAAAATACTGTGTTTCTCTCTTGGTTTTCCTTATCTTACTTTAATTAGGCCTGCTGAAGAAAATGTAAGACACACTGGTATAAATTACTAAGCAGAACTTTGGCCAAGATACTGCTTATACCAAGTAGCTTTTAAGAAAAATCATGCTATTACTTTCACAAGCCTCCTTAGAACGGAAGTCCTCTCCACCTGAAGTTGATTTTATTTAAAATGAGTAGTAGATATTTGTACAGTGTGGCTGAAAAGGCCAAAGGTTGAACAATGACCCACAGTTACTGCAGGAGCTACCATTAGTATAGTTGCTGATAACATCTGCTATCATTCTGCCTCCTGTCTGGACTATAGACTCTTTGGGCTGTGCCAATTCACTTCTGTATGGTGAGCACTAGCGTAGTGCCTAATCTCTTATAGCCACCCAGAATATCTTTGCTAAATAAAAATAAAATATCTAATGATCATATAGTACAAAGGACTACTTATATATGTTACACCCTTTAAACTTTAAAACAAACATTTTAGAGATTATAATTTAAGCATGATGAAAAAGTGGCTCAGTGTGTATATTGCCTGACAAGTTTATTCAGTGGACAAATCATAGATCTAATGTTATAACTCAGGTCCTTTGAATGTAATACTACCCACTATGGCAGCTTGACACGAAATAAACGATACCAGGTCTATTTTAATAATAAATGCAAGCTCATTACTGGGACATACTGGATGCTTACTAAATCCAGTGAGTAGAAAAGAGAAAGCTAAGATCAGGGAAAACGGATTGAAATACCCAACTGCAACAGATATGCACCTCCATTTGGAAAATCAGCCGTCTAAGTAGCCAAGTTCTAGAAAGAGCAGCATAAATTTGGCTGTTCCCCATAGCTGTAGAGTTACGGAAACATGCCAGAAGCTGTCTGTGAGTGAAGGTGATACAGGCACATTGTACTGTCATCACTTTAGTTAAAAAATATACAGCAGGATTGGAGACAAAAACCTACGGTTTCAGAAAATTTCCTCATGGGCATAGCAGTTCAAGGCGCAGCTAGGTTGAGAGATTCCCCAGTTGAGCTGGGGTTCAAGGAAGAAAACCAGGGATAAACAGAAGGAAAAAATAACTTAGACATATGAAACACACAATGGGAATTTTGGGGAAAGCTGCAGTTTGATGGACTTGAGAGAACCTACGAGTTCATTCCAGACTCCATTCCAATCCTTCTGCCCCAGATTAATCTCAGACCCTCTGATGGGGTAGCATGGGTGAGATTTGTGCTTACTGAGTCAAGAGTATTTGGAGCTGCATCTTTAGGTTGAAGTCATATACGTCGTAATTCTGGGAAGCAATTGCTTAGATGTTTCTTTTTTAATTATGCAACTTACACTCATCTAACTTATAATTCTAAAACATCCTTGACAAATCGCCCCAACCTGAAACCCTATATAAACCCTAACAGAGAAGGATTTGATAAAACCTTTAACTGTGATTGTTTTTTTTTTAGATCAATTGTTTTAACATTTCTACTGTGATAAAAATCGTGTTTTAAAATTTGCAATATTGACTGCTCTTAATAAAATCTTTGAAAAATTCTATTTCCAAAATTGGCTCATCAATGGGTCTGACTGACCCAGTGTCATTTTATAGTACACATATTAAAATATCAAAAATACGCAGCCCATGAAGGGAACCCAGTTATTTTCATTCAATAGATATTATAGTTGTCACTAATCATTTAGTAACTAAGAAAAGGAGGAAAAAGCCACAAGTAATAACACATTACAATAAATTTTTACATTTGGATTATAATTTAAATTAGTTATGGAGAATGCATTTGATTTACTCATTTTAATTAAACATTTATAAAGATAATTCCATTTTGTTGATCTTAGTAAACTATTAACTTATTCACTCATATAGTCATAATCAACATATAAGTAAGCATCATTTTCATAAAAAGCATCATTTTCATTAGCATTTTATAAAACTAATTCCTTGGTTTTGGACTAGAAAAAATATTCATCCTTAGCTGAAACCATGAAATATGACCAGCACACTTTCCAAAACAGAAAGGTCTATTTTTTACATACTTAATTGTTCATTTCTGTCTCCAATTACAGCCTCATTCTTATGATTATCATAGGAGAATCTTTGAGAGTAAGATCTAACTTCTTATACTTGCTTAGAATCCTCAAGGGGAAGATTGAGGAAAAAAGATCCTGAAGTTGTTTCAGAACTTAGTTATAGTGAAACTGGTCTGAAAAACTAGAACACAGAAAGATGAAAGAAGCCACAAGCATAAAGGTGAAATGATTGTTAACTAGAGTCTCAGGTATGCCTAAGCACTAAGCAGAGAAAATATAAGGCAAAACTAGTCAGTATAAAGGAAATGAGTCACTAAGGAAGGAATCAGAACATAGATAGCCACAAGCTTATGGATGAGTAAAGTACAAGGTTGAGCTGGAATACATCTCAGCAGAATCACTGTGCTTCCATGTATCCCATTGTGCTCCCAGAAAATTATACACGGGTGACCATTTCATACTGGTTCACATGGGACTTTCTGGTTAATATCCCACATCCTGAGAATCCTCTGAGTCCCAGACAAACTGGGCATTTGTCCACCACTTTTATATATCCAAACCAATCCACAGGCATTTTTGTCAAAGGTAATGCCCAGAGTTGTTTTAATATCCAGAGAAGCCAAGGCACTTATTTTTGGAGCATTTCTTCTAGATTCTCCACACCTTATCAAACACATTAAAATGCAGCAATATCCCACATTAAAGATAATGTGTAAATATAATATTTGAAATAAAAACATTGAAAGAATTTTATCAAAACTTCTTTTGAAATTAAGTTGGCAAAATGTGCACAGTTTAGAGTTGGGTATAATTTGTGGCTGTGAACACTGTGAGAAAAATCTAACCTACAAATAATTTTAGAATCTATAATCTTTAAGAATAACAAAAAATAAAATAAACTTACCAAATTAGTAAAATTTATGTTATTGAGTCAGTAGGTATTTAACTATTTATATTTTATTTTAGCATTAATAAACCTTTATTTTCAAAGTCTTGATCATTTTTGTTGACACATTGCTATGGTTTACATGTGTCCTTCAAATGTTTATGTGTTGGAAACTTGGATTAATGGATCAATGAGGGCTCTGTCCTCTTTAACGGATTAATGTTGCTATCACAGAAAAGGATCATTATCCTGGGAGTGGCTTTGTTATGAAAGAGAGCTCTCTCTGGCCAACTTGTCTTGACTTCTCATGGTGTGATACCCTCTGCTGTGTTATGACAAAGCAAGAAAGTCCTCACAAGATGATGGTGATATGCATGCTCTTGGACTTTCTAGCCTCCCAAACTGTAAGAATGGTTTTTCTTTATAAAT
>CAUYQU010095742.1:0-19947 GCA_963574635.1 Cheracebus regulus
CTGGAATCTCAACCACCTCTTGCCCTGGCTCAGAATGGGCAAATACCCTCAGAGAGAAATAGTTGCAAATGATCAGCTCAACTTACTTCTCTATCATCCTCTTTCCTTTTTTTTTTTTTTTTTTTTGAGATGGATTCTCACTCTGTCACCCAGGCTGGAGTGCAGTAGCACGATCTCGGCTCACTACAACCTCCACCTCCCTAGTTCAAGCAGTTCCCCTGCCTCAGCCTCCCAAGTAGCTGGGATTACAGGTGCCCACCACCATGTCCAGCCATTTTTTCTGTATTTGTAGTAGAGATGGCGTTTCACCATGTTGGCCAGACTGGTCTCAAACTCCTGACCTCAGGCAGTCTGCCCACCTTGGCCTCCCAAACTGCTGGGATTACAGGTGTGAGCCACTGTGCCAGCCTGATTCAACTTTTCAAAAGCTTGTATTAAAAATGCAGAGTAATGTGCCCTCTCAGTCACGTCACAAATACTTCTCTGTTAAGCACCTACCTAGGCTGTGGTGATTGACAGCAGGCAGATCCATTTAAAAGTCTTGCTGAATTCACAGTAGTTTGTCCCTGTGTGTTTTCTTAAAACCTAGAAGTACAACTATTGTTGTGTGTGGTGGGTGACAAAGTGTGCTCATGTTAAGGGGTGCTCTGTTCCCGCCTTGGGTCCTGCGCCAGAGGGAAGGTGGAGCCCAGGTCCTGGTCTTTGGGGATGAAGTGCATGTCGGCGGGCCTGGGCCCCTGTCAGTCAGCATGTAGGTCACCTGCTCGGGGCCCCCGTCGGGATCCTGGGTCAGAGACTTCTGTCAGGAAAGTCACAAGGTTTCCTTACCTCATCCTCTTATTTTAGGCAGGGGCCATTTTTGTAAGTTTTTTTGTTCGTGTTTTGCTTGTGTTTGTCCCATGCTAAGTATAATATATATGATAGCAGAAAGTCTGTAATCATGAACGTCTTCTTGGAAACTGTGGCACAGGAGGAAGTCCCCTGTCTCCTGGCCACTTCCTGGCTGAGAAATAGGGAGACCCCCCACTTTGGAAACAAGGTGCTCATGGACTGTGCCGGAAGAGTGCACAGTGCCGGAGCAGTCAGTGACAGATCCCTTCCTGCCCGCCCTGGTGAATGTCGAGAAGGCCCTGAGGCTTTGCAGGAGCCGGAAGACAGGCTGCACGGGGCAGCCCCCGCCTACAGTGCACCCTTGGTGGCATCTCAGATGGGGTGTCCCTAGCTCAGCTCCAAGAGGATCTTGCAAGGATTTCATGCTGCTTTGGAGGGAGGTGCCGTGCTCACTGTGTTACTCGATTCTCATCACATCCCGGGCTGGCTGTGGAGCATCAAGAACTCTCCTGGCTTCCATGCCTGGGAGACGCTTGGTGTGAGGTGCCCCTCGAGCCTGCTCTGTGCCCTGCACTTCTCGTGTGTAGGTCCCGAGCTGTAGAGCAGCCCCCAAGGATGTGTTGCGTTTCCCTTCACATGGGAAGAGTGCTGTCTCTCCCAGCAGCTATGCCAGTGTCGGGCTTGCTTAGCACGCTGGGGTGTAAACCTGGCTCTCTATTGAGTAATTGGCACCCTTATAAAAAAGAAATTAAGGCCACGCTGGGCACAGTGGCTCATGCCTGTAATCCCAAAACTTTGGGAGGCCAAGGCAGGTGGATCACCTGAAGTCAGGAGTTTGAGACCAGCGTGGCCAACATGGTGAAACCCCGTCTCTGAAAACATAAAAATTAGCCGGGCATAGTGGCGGGCACCTGTAGTCCCAGCTACTCGGGAGGCTGAGGTGCGAGGATCGCCTGAGCCCAGGAGGTTGAGGCCTCAGTGAGCTGAGATTGCACCACTGCACTCCAGCCTGGATGACAGAGTGAGACACTGTCTCAAAGAAGAAGAAAATAATAATAATAAATAGACCTGGCGCTGTCAAGACCCTTCCCCCACCACAGGACCCTGCCTGGATGACTCTGCTCTCCCTGCAGCCCTGGCTGGTGGGTGGGTGCCTGCCCCACCCACAGTCCCCGTGGAGCTCGGCTTGTTCTAAGCACCACCAGGTCCCCCGTGGCCTGGAGCAGCTGCTGCCTCCCCGGCTGGCATGTGTCAGTGCTAGTATCTGCATCACTCACTGCTTCCCTGATGGATGTTGAGCCCTGAGCCCACGTGGAACTTGCTGGCCACCCCCAGGTCCCTAGCCCAGCACCCAGCCTGGCCCCACGAGCGCCTGAGCCACCAGGGGGCCTCCTTGCCTCTGTAGTGGGTCCACAGGGCCCCTCCTGGACTGATGGGGGGCTGGCTGTCAGGCAGGTGCTTGAGGAAGCAGCTTGCAGGGACCCGTGCCTGGCAATCTCCTCATGGGCTGGAGGAGACAGGCCATTATGGTGGCCGGATGGTCTCCTTCTGAGGCAGGCATGTCCTCTGACTCGTGCCCTCCCTGTTGGCATGGATATCAGGCTCAGGTCTGTGTAGGAGCCTCTCGCCTGGGTTCCTGAAGGTCTCAGGCTGCTGGCACTCACCACGAGTGCCCAGGTGGCTGGGAAGAGGCTGGCAGGGCATTGACTGCCCTTGAGGGGTGGAAGCCAGGACTCAGGAGACTGGGAAACTTGGTGTCCTGCCCCATGAGCAAAGCCTCAGAATGTGGGTGCCCCCTCCCTGTGCCTACCGGAGCCAAGGGACCACGAAGCCAAGGAGCCACCAGGCGGTGGAGACACATGCCCTGGTAGGAGTGCAGAGGCTGGGAGGAAGTGAGCAGGGAACCTGGCCTTGGCCCCAGAGGAGGGGCCCAGGATAGGCCGAGCCTCCCAGAGAGCCAGTTCAACGGGGTAGGAAGCCAGGGTCTTGGGAGGCTGGGAGAGAATCATTCCCCACACCCCACAGGCCTCGGGGTGGGAAAGAATCTGCCTCCCATCCCTTTGCTCCTGGAAGGCAAGGTGGGCCGGTGCACCTGGTGAGGGGAGCCATGTGGGGGTGAGGGCTGGCAGAGGTGAGCTCTGAACCTGGGGGCAGTGGTGCCATGAGCCCTTCCTTCCTAGGTGACCCCAAAACTTGAGCAAGGGTGAAATAAGCAGAGGTGCAGATGATAGCCCTCTTGGGCTGGGCCGTGTGGGTGCGCCTAGAGGTGCGGTCCCCTTTGCTCTGACTGGGAGTCAGGCCTGGCACCAAGGGAAAATCAGCTGACTTAAAAGCAGTGTCTTCGAGCGTCTTCAGGGCATGTGCTGAGGGTGGTGAGCAGGTTTCTGCGCAGTGGCCTGGGGCACGAGGACCATGGCACAGAGCTGCAGTGAGCCTGCGGCACAGTAGGTACCGCTGGACACGGCTTCACTGCAGTAGTGATTTTATGATTAAAATTGCTGGCGTTATATGTTTTCAGACACTCAAACGCACCACCCCACACTCCAGCACTTTGTGTTTGTGCTGCAGATGTCACAAGATTGACAGCTCCTGCTGTGGGTGACAGGAGTTATAGGTTCTAAGCCAGGGGCGGTGGGACCAGATCTGCTATCTCAGAAAGAGTGGTAGTGCGGTGGCTCACGCCTGTAATCTCAGCAGTTTGGGAGGCCAAGGCAGGAGAATCACTTGAGCCCAGGAGTTCAACACCAGCCTAGGCAACATGGTAAGACCTCATCTCTACATAAAACATTTTCTTGTTTTTTGAGACAGGGTCTTGCTCTATGGCTCAGGCTGGAGTGCAGTGTCGTGGCTCGATCTCAGCTCACTGCAACCTCTGCATCCTGGATTCAGGTGATCCTCCCACCTCGGCCTCCCAAGTAGCCGGGACTACAGACATGCACCATCACACCCAGCTAATTTTTCTTTCTTTTTTTTTTAAGACTAGTCAAGTGCAGTAGTGAGAAGGGGGAAAGAATAGAACAAGGAGTTGGATCTGTAACTGACTGTGAACAGTCGAGATAACTCACTACCTTCAGACCAGCCTCGTTTTTCTATTTTTGGTAGAGATGAGGTTTCTCCATGTTGCCCAGGCTGGTCCTGAACTCATGGGCTCCGGCAATTCCCCTCAGCCTCCCAAAGTGCTGGGATTATAGGCATGAGCCACTGCACCCAGCCTCTACAAAAGCAATTTTTTAAATTAGCCAGGTGTGGTGGCATACACCTGTAGTCCCAGCCACGTGGGCGGCTGCTGCAGTTAGATAAGCTATGATTGTGCTACTGTGCTCCAGCCTGGGCTATAACGCATGACCCTGCCTCTGAAGAAACACACACAAGAAAGAATGCCTTTCTCTTAGCCCTCACACTGTGCCAGGTGCTGCCTGTGTGCTTACCTGCCTCTCTCGTGTTCCTGCAAGTTTTGCAGTGTCCCCACAGGTTAGTATTAACCCCATTTTGCGGGTGAGGAAACTGAGGCACAGAGATATAAAGGAAATGGCCCAAGGCTGCTTGCTCAAATGGTGGAGACAGGACCTGGACCCAGAAACTCTGGCTTTGGAAGCTGTGCTGCCACCTTATACACAGGGGAAAAGATTAGACCTTTAAAAACAGAGCAGAAATGTAGAAGAATCTTGTATAATCTTGGGATGAGAGATCCTCCGAAGCGGACAGAAAATCCAGGATTTATAGAGGAACAGACTGACACTTTCCCCCCCTCCACCCCCAGCTTTTTATTTTGAAAAATGACAGCATTTAAAAATGTGATCATTATTAACATTTTACCGCATTTGCTGGCTCTCTGTCACTGTCTCACTCTCACATATGTTTTTTCAGCAGTTGTAGACACAGTGACACATCTTCCCGAGCTCTTTGGCGGGCATCTCTCAAGGATAGGCACATTCTTCTACACAACCATAACACCAGAATAGCACCAAGAAGGTCAGAAGAATTCCCCAATATCACTTAATAGCTGATCCGTAATCGCAGTTCCCCAGTGACACCCGAAATGTCTTGTAGAGCTTTTCTTGTTTTCCTAGCTAAGGACGGAGAGAGTCCAATGTGACACCTTTTCCCTCATCATGTGGACTTACTGTAGGGCCAGGACTCGTTTTCCTGTAGAAGGCTCGAGTCCGGGAACCGTGGGCTGGCTGGCGCTGGGTGTTTTCTCTCTTGTTCCTTTCTCCCTCCTGGGGTCTGTGAACTGAACTGCGATCTGGAAGCTCAGCAGGAACACCCCGTGTTCCTCCCTGGGACTATGCTGTTAGTGCTGTCGAGGGAGTGAGGACGGGGTCTCTCCAACGTGAAGGTTCATTTCCTCCCTCTGTAATTAGTAAGTAGTCAGTGGGGGGGATCATTCCACACCCTGGAAATAAACCGCCCCCCACAATCTGATGGTTTTAGCGTCCATCAATGATCCTCGCCTGAGTTGGCAATATCGGGGTTGTCCAAGGTGGCCGTGAACCCGACAATCTTTCTGCAAGTATTAGCCAGTATTCTTCTGTGAAGAGCAGCATCTCCCCACCTCTTATTTTTAGTGTCGCTCTGTGTCACGGATTGTGTTGTTCAAATGTTATAACCAGTGACCAAATGAGCAGATGTAATGACATTTCTGGGTCATAGAGCAGGAGAAGCTGCTTGCGGTGCCCAGGTGCTGATACGTGCTTAACATGCCCGTTATATGAAGAGCTCCCACAGATTAAGAAAAAGATTTTAAAACCCAAGAGAAAAACAGGCAAAAAAAAAAAAAAAAAAAGGCAAAGAGTAGGATCAAGACAAGTGAGAGAAGAGGAAATGCTGCGTGTTGATGAACATGAAAAGGTGCAGCCTCATTAGTAATCGGGGACGTGCCCATCAGAAGAGCCAGGGGCTGGTTCCTGGTTGGAAGAGCAGACGCTGGTGCACAGGGTGCCCTGAATCTCATGTGCTGCTGGTGGAGAGCGGGAGAAGAGACTGCTACGACCAGCCTGGCAAAGTAACTGGGTGTTATCCATTCACATGAAACATCCCCATGCCTCGGGAAGAAAACACCATAGGTACACAGGTATTGATTACAGCCTTGCTTGTAGTAGTTAAAAAAGAAGGAGGTGGTGTGAGTAGTTAAAAAAGAAGGAAGGAGTGCCCCTCCACAGGGGAAGGGTTGAGGAATGGATGGAAGATTCATACTGTCAGATGCTATGAAGCCAAGCAATCAGAGCGAGCTAGAGCCAACCCAGTGGCCTCGGGAGGGCCCCAGGTGCCCCTGGCTGGGCAGTTTGGTGTGAGCTGGCTGCAGCATGAGCAGGAGCTGGGGACAGTCACTCAGACGCATCCGTGTTAAGGAGAGGCAAGAGAGCATGCAGCCAGGACAGCGGTTTTCTGAGCGTGTTGTGAACGCTTTCATGCCCTAAAATAAAATGTAAAAAGACTGGCAAAGCACATATTTATACTAGTCACAGCCTGTTTTCTTCCTTTGTATCCCCTCAGAGTCTGACTCAGAAAATCTCCTCTCCTCATTCCAATGGGGAATAGTCTTCTGTTTCTTTTTACAAAGTAATGTATCGTCTATAAACATTTCAGAAAAACAGGGTGATGTACACTTATTGCAGAAAAACAGAAGCAAAAGCAGTCACCAGTAATCCTAACCAGAGGCAGGCAGCCACTGTCACCATTTTGTCGTTATTTTGATATTTTCCCTTTTTTTCTTGCATTTTTTTTATACAGGTCCATACAATTTTGTTCCATGCAAATTTGTATCTGGCTTTTAAAAAATCAAGTATTATGCAGTCATCGTGGCTCACGCCTATAATCCCAGCACTTTGGGAGGCTGAGGTGGGAGGATCACTTGAGGCCCAGAGTTTGAGGCCAGTCTGGGCAACACAGGGAGACCCTGTCTCTACAAAAAAAAAATTAGCCAGCCATAGTTGACACATACCTGTGGTCCCAGCTAGTCGTGGGGCTGAGGTGGGGGGATCTCTTGAGCCCGGGAGGTGGGGGAAAATCTCTTGCGCCCTGGAGGTGGGGGCTCCAGTGAGCTGTAATCTCCCTGCTGCACTCCAGCCCGGGCAACAGAGCCTACATTTCCCCCCCACACCACACAACAGAGCCTCTATTTCCCCCACACACCACACCCTACATTTCTCCCACACACCACCCCCTACGTTTCCCCCACACACCACACACACAAAATCAAGCACTGCCACCCACTCATGCTAGGTAAGTCTTTTTTTTTTTTTTTTCAAACCAGCTCGTGTTTAATTGGGATATTTTAAAATTGGACAAGTATTTTGACATCTGCCCCCCACATTTAGTCTCTTGAAATGACAGGAAAACACCAACCAATCACAGGTTTCATGAGTTTAATAATTTACGTTTCAGTTCCTATTTGTAGCGCCCAATATTTCTTTAAACTGTGAAACAGACTTGTCAGTGGCCAGCAGTGAATTTCTGCCCCACTATTGGAGTGGAAAAGTCCAGGTTCTCTGAGCATTGTGTTGCAGTGGCACGTGTCCAGGACTGGCACCTCCCCATAGTTGGGGGACTTTAAATGTACCAGTGAAAATAGCTTTTTCCCCTCTAAGGGGAAGAAAGAAAATCACTCTCAAAACATAGCAGATCTGGCTGGGAGGTCTCTCCCCTTGTCTCGTCTCTTCAGGCTGGTAAATGAGTCTTTGCAAAAATTTAAATTAAATTAAATTATTTATGTTTTTGAGACAGGGTCTCACTCTATCGGCCAGGCTGGAGCACTGTGGCACCATCTCGGGTCACTGCAACCTCCACTTCCCAGGCTCAAGCAATCCTCTCACTTCAGCCTTCTGAGTAGCTGGGACTATAGGTGTGCAATGCCAGCCTCAGGAGCTTTTTTTTTTTTTTTTAGACAGAGTCTCACTCTGTCACCCAGGCTGGAGTGCAGTGTGCAGTCGTACCCACCGCAGCCTCTTCTTCCCAGGTTCAAACAATTCTCCTGCCTCAGCCTCCTGAGTAGCTGGGATGACAGGCGCATGCCACCATGCCTGGCTAAGTTTTGTATTTTTAGTAGAGACAGAGTTTCGCCACGTTGGTCAGGCTGATCTCGAACCCACCTCGGCCTCCCAAAGTGCTGAGGTTATAGGCATGAGCCACCACACCTGGCCTCTCAGGTGTTTTTAAACTTCTGTCCACTAGACTCTCAGCCTGTCTGAATCTTTTTTAAACTAGTTGCACTGTTACCTGCAGCTGCCTGAGCGCCCCTCGCCCTGTAGCACCTTCCCCATCCGCACCTGCACGTCCAGCAGCTGCTTTCCACACCCTCCACGTCGGTCCTGCAAAATCAGTGCAACCATTGAACATGTTATTGCATTTTCCGTTTATAAAAATATTTTGTGGCTGGGCATGGTGTCTCATGCCTGTAGTCCCAGAACTTTGGGAGGCCAAGGGAGGTAGATCACCTGAGGTCAGGAGTTCAAAACCAGCCTGGCCAATGTGGTGAAACCCCGTCTCTACTAAAAGTACAAAATTTAGCCAGGTGTGGTGGCAGGCATCTGTAATCCCAGCTACTCGGGAGGCTGAGGCAGGAGAATTGCTTGAACCCGGGAGGCGGAGGTTGCAGTGAGCCAAGATGGTGCCAGTGCACTCCAGCCTGGGCAGCAAAAGCAAAACTCCATCTTAAAAAAAAATTTTTTTTTTGCTTTTTGTGGACAGGTGCGATGGCTCATACCTATAATCCCAGTATTTTGGGAGGCTGAGGCAGGCAGATCGCTTGAGCTGAGGAGTTGGAGACCAGCCTGGGTAATACGGTGAAACCTGGTCTCTACAAAAATAAGAAAATACAAAAATCTTTTTGTACAGATGTGGTGGCGCATCTGTAGTCCCAGCTACTTAGGAGGCTGAGGTGGGAGGATCGATTGAGCCCAGGAGGTCAAGCCTGCAGTGAGTCGTGATGGCGCCGTTGCACTCCAGCCTGGGTGACAAAATGAGACCCTGTCACAAAAAAAAAAAAAAATGGTTTTTTTCCTTTACTTTTGTAAAAAGTATACAAGCAAATGGAAGTGCTGGAGCTGCTGACGGAATGAATCTCATACTTGGAATGCAATTCAGAGAGTCATCGGGCTGGGAGAGGCAGAGCTCTAGCTCATGGGACTTCAGCTGGGCTGCCTGTTCAGTTGTAAGGAGAGAGAACAACATTTTTAAACATCAGAAGTGGAAGAGATGGGTCAAAGTTGTGAGGAAAAGGGGCAGCGTGGTATGGCCCCATGCAGTGCTTCACATTCTGAGTCTGGAGCCCCCTCTGTCCTGCCCTGTGGTGGTGGCCCAGCTCCTGCCCCCACCCTTCAGGCCATGGGAGAGCTGGAGGTGCCAGGAGCCCCTGGCACGCACTGGCCCCCACGGGGGGCGTGTTCCTCTCCAGGGAGGAGCTGCTAGAACACAGACCCAAGTCTACAGCTGCTGTTGCTGGTCAGAGCTGGAGTGACATCCGGGGAACACCCAGGGTCTTAGAACATGGCCAGATGGGACAAAGCCAGGAGGCTGAGTGGGAGACATGCTGAGTCTTTGAGGGGAGGGCCTTTGTCCTGTCCACCATTGCACCCAGCGCAGAGCTCATGGACAGACAGAAAAACACACTATTCTCAAGTACCATCTGTAGCACTACAATACCGCCATGTCGCTAGCCTGGTGTCAAAAGGCCATTTCTGGCAGGAATGACAGCGACCCCCACCCCTACCCTGGGGTAATCTCAGTTTCCCCGCTCCGTGCACTGCCCTAGGTCCTGTGGCTCTCTCTGCCAACCACACCCCCACTGGCCTCTCTGCCACTTTCTCTCCCTCAGCTTTTCCCTAGGGAGGAGAGGACCAAAGCCACTGCGGAGCTCTCAGACTGACACCCTGACCTTGGGAGATGGGGCAGAATCCCCCGGCCTCTGAACAGCCTTCGGAAGGTTCCCGGGATGTAGGCTGGGTCCTGTGCCTGTCCAGACTGCCAGCCACGTCACCTTGAGGCAGGGTGGGGCAGAGACTTCAGTCTGCTTGCCCCGAATGCACTGAGTAAGCACTCAAAAAATAATGTGAAATGATGACTTAGAGGCCCGAGCTCCAGCCTGGGATTCTGGAGTCCTGGGCCCTGCCCAGGCTCTGTCACTGCCAGGCTGTGTAACTGCGGGCAAGTCACTTGCCCTCTCTGGGTATCAGTGCCCTCATCTCTAAAAGGAGGGGATGAACCAGATCATGAGTCTTGAACCCATGGCGGGGATTAAGGGAGCTCAGGCCTCCTTGGAAAAACCTGTGTGTTCTTCCCAGTATGCACTAGCTTTTCCAGAGAGCCCATAGCTTTTGTAGTTTCCTAGGGCTGTGGTCATAAAGCATTGTAAACAGGGTAGTTTCAAACAACCTAAGCTTGTTTCTAGCTGGCTGCAGTGGCTCACGCCTGTAATCCCAGCACTTTGGAAGGTCAAGGCCAGAGGATCTCTTGAGTCCAGGAGTTCTAGACCAGTGTGGGCAGCATAGTGAAACCTCCATCCCTGTAAAAAAAAGAAAAAATAGCTGGACACGGTGTTGCGTGCCTCAAGTCTCAGCTACTTGGGAGCCAAGGCAAGAGGACTGTTGAGCCTAGGAAGTCGAGGCTGCAGTGAGCTGTGATTGCCTGGGTAACAGAGGGAGACCCTGTCTCAAAAACCAAAAAGTTTATTGTGTTACTTGAATTCTAGAGGCCAGATGTCTGAGACACACGTGTGGGTAAGGCCACGCCCCCTCTAAGGCACTAGGGAGTGATCCGCCCACGCGCCTCTCCTAGGCTTGTTGATGGCCGTCTTCTCCCTGCATCTCTTCACATTGACTTCCCTTTGAGTCTGTGTGCCCAAATTCCCTCCTTTTATAAGGACACAAGTCCTATTGGATTCAGGGCCCACCCTCCTGCAGTATGAGCTCATCTGAATCGCATCTGCAACAACCCTATTTCCAAATATGGTCGCATTCTGAGGCCCTGGGGTGTAGGACTCAGGGCTCTCCAGGGTCCTTCTCATCTCTGCGGTCTCTTTGAGGGGAGGTGGAGGGACCAGCCCAGGAATCAAAGCCGAGCTGACGGGGAGCTGCCAATGTCATGGGCTGACTGCATCTGCCTGGATTTCCCATGTGAAGAGAGCTGGTTTCAGTAACCCCAGCGTCCATTCCAGCTCTCCCTTGCGCAGTGGGAACAGCGCCTTCTGTTGCTCACCCGCTGCATGCCAGGCACCATGCAGCCCTCCATGCTCACAGTGCTGGCCTGCAGGGCATCTTTAGCTGGAAGCTGGATCATCCCTAATTTATAGACAGACCTGAGGTTAAGGAGACCGTGGCTGGTCACCCAGTAATTGGGGCCAGAGGCTGAACTTGAATCCAGCTTTCTCAACGCCAGGGTGCACCGTGCCTCTCAACTTGGGGCCTGTGAAGATAATTTTGCCTGTGACTTCTCTCAAAAGACTGGCCCAGCCAGGGCCCATCTCTCTTAGGCCTTCCCCTCACTCCCTCACAATGAGGACAAAAGCCCTGGGAGCACAGTTCATGCTCAGCAAAGACCTTCACTCTTTCATTCGGGGGATCATGGCCACCTTTGTGTGCCCGGCAGAGTTCTTTTGGGGTGGGGGGCATTAAACACACAAGGAAACCCTCTGAGAGTGGTCACTGAGCTGGTCAGCCTCCTCAGGAAGGGATGCTTCAGCCACCGTCCAAATGACCTCAGGGACAAGCAGGGCAGAGGCCTGGGAGGTGTCAAGGCTGGATGGGGATGGAAGTGGGTCCTCGGGAGGGTGACAGTTGAGAGGGCAAGCAGGTAGTCAGGAGCACACAGGGCACTGGAACAGAATAAGGGGTTTGGGTGCCATTCTGTGCCAGGTGGAGAGCCACTGTGGGGCTTTGCTGAGAGGTGACCAGGTTATGTTTTTTTGTGTGTGTGACAAAGTCTGGCTCTGTCACCCAGGCTAGAGTGCAGTGGTGCAATCTCGGCTCACTGCAACCCCTACCTCCTGGGTTCAAATGATTTTCCTGCCTCAGCCTCCCAAGTAGCTGGGATTGCAGGCACCTGCCACTGCGCCCAGCTAACTTTTGTATTTTTAGTAGAGACGGGGTTTCACTATGTTGGCCAGGCTGGTCTTGAACTCCTGGCCTCATGATCCGCCCTCCCTGGCCTCCCAAAGTGCTGGGATTACAAGCGTGAGCCACCACGCCTGGTCCACGTTATGGTTTTAAGAGGTCCACCCCCGCTGTAAAGGAAATCAGTTGGCAGTGGTGGTGATGGAGGCCGGAGATGGAAGACCCACAGGAAGCTGATGCCGTGACTTAGGCCTGGGAGGAAGGCGGCTTGCCTTCGAGTTGGAGAAAGGAGCTGGTGATGGATTGGGGCCACATTTAGGAGGGAGCACCACCCGGACTGACACGGATTGGGCTGGGGGAGTGGTAAGGAAGGGAATGGAGGGTGAACCTAGCAGGATTTTGGTTTGTGCCACTCCAGAGCTCGCGGTATCGTTGAAGATGGGGGAATGCTGGAATGGAGCTGTTGGGAGTGGAATTTGGGTCCACGGCTGCCGCTGCAGCCGCTTGAGTTGTCTGGGGACAGCTGCTGGGACTTGTCAGGAGGACTGTGGCCTCGCTGGGGAGGCATCCTGAGTGCTCCGCCCTCTCCGACACCTCCCTCCCCGCCGCCCCTGTCTTCTCCTCTGATAACCTAAGCTCCAACCTGGAGAGCCTGCTGGACACCAACCAGTCCTAGGGGGTGGAGGGGGCTTGGTATGGTACCCACTGCTTTCCTGGCTCAGTGGCGGTGGTGAGGCCAGCCTTCTTCCCTGCTGCAGCCCAAGCCCTGGCTGCAGGAAGATGTTTTGCTGCCACCTTGTGGGTGGAAATGGCCTGACTGTTTGGGAGAGCCAGGGTGGCTCTGGGACCACACCCGGCTGCTGGAGGAAGCCAGAGCCTTTCCCTGCAGAGCCAGCCACAAGTGCTGGCGTTCTGGAGAAGGCTCATCCTCCCTCATCTCCTCGAAGGACATCTGCCATCTCCCCAGCGGACACAGCCAGGGCTCACACAACACACCTGGAGACAACCAGGTGTAAGATCCCCTGGGACCCCGGGTCAGAGGCTACCCTTTCCCACATCCCCAGGACCAGCTTTCTGTTTCTGTCAGGTCTCACACCTGCCCATCACGACTCCTGTGGCCCCTCGCCCACCTGTATATACGTGAGCAAGGCACCTGAGGCCCAGACTAGCACAGGCATTGAGCATAACCAGCGTCAGCTCTTCCTCCTGACGTCCAGATAGTCCACAGAAGGAGGTCTCAGTCCTGGCATCTGCACTCCCTGGCTCCAGGGAAGGCTGTGTTCTTCATGCCCCAGGATGCACAGTGCAGGCATTCGTGAGCAATTTCCTCTCAGCCCCTAAGAGGCAAATTGTCTGGTGCTTCTGGTGGCCTTAAGAAACAGAGAGCTGACCAGAGGGCTTGTTGTGTGGATTTCAGTACTGTTTGTGTAGTCCTGGCCTGGAACATTTTAGGGCTGTCCTAATTTCCCTCAGGCCCAGTAGGTAGTGGCTGTGTGGAGCACAGCTGTGTTTGCTGTGTGTCTCTGGAGCAGAATCTTGTCAGACAGAACAGAGACCTCATCCCTGACCCTGGGCTGAACCAATGAGGAAGAGAGGTGTGTGCCTGCAGCTGTTCTCCTTTTCAGAGTCTTTGACTGCCTTGATGTCCTGAGACGTTGATGTGGGAGCAGGTGCCCTTCCTATCTAGTTTCTTCGGGTCAGGGAAGGTTTCTGGGGAAAAGGACTAGGAAGGAGGAGGCAGGCAGGCGAGGAAGAGGAAGCTGTTCCAGGTTTGGGAGCTGAGGTGGTGCTTTCTCCTTGGAGTGATTCTGCAGGTGCAGTAGGACTTACGTGTCTTCTGAGGATGTAAGATGTTCTCCTGGGGACAGTATTGCTGCCTGCCTTCCCTGAGACGTGTGTGTGTGTGTGTGTGTGTGTGTGTGTGTGTGTGTGTCCAGCATGTGTGCAGCTGGGGCCTTAACCCCCTTCTTTCCCATCCTGCTGTTCTCCCACAAAAGAGCCAGCCAGGTTCAAAAGTGATCCATCCCCTGTTGGGTACCTTGTCCCCATCCCCTCTCAGTCCCCAGAGGCTGGCCCCCATAGCTGCTGTCCTATGCTTGCGTCTTCATATTTATTTATTTACTGATACAGGGTCTCAGTCTGTGGCCCCGGCTGGGATGCAGTGACTCCATCTTGGCTCATGGCAGCCCGAACCTTCTGGGCTCAAGTGATCCTCCCACCTCAGCCTCTCAAGTAGCTGGGATCACAGGCACATGCCACCATGCCTGGCTAATTTTTCATATTTTTTTGTAGAGATGGGTTTTGCCATGTTCCTCAGGCTAGTCTCCAACTCTTGGACTCAAGTGATCTGCCTGCCTCGGACTCCCAAAGCGCTGGGATTACAGGCCCGATACATTGTGCCTAATTTTTTGGATTTTTAGTAGAGCTGGCGTTTCACTATGTTGGCCAGGCTGGCCTTGGACTCCTGACCTCAGGTGATCCACCGACCTCAGGTGATCCACCCACCTCAGCCTCCCAGGCTGGGATTACAGGCCTGAGCCACGGCGCCCGGCCCTTTGCTTGCATTTTCACTGGCTTGCAGGATGGGCTTGTGAGTGGGCAGCCTTACTCTCTGGCAGAACAACCATTTCCTGTTGTGCATGAGAGAGAGGACAGATAGATACACGCAGATAGGGAAGTGAAGGCAGAAAACGTTTCCTTTTGATCTGCAGCTCAATGACATTGGCCAGCTTCACTGAGTTGTGTTCTTGTCTCTGTGCCTGCCTGAGGACCCTGGAAGGGTGCTTCTGCAGGTGCTTCTATCATGGGGGAGCATGCATCCCGTACAGGAGGAAGCGGTCCTCATCAGCGCTAATAACTAGTCCTACAGAAACACAAACTCACCACCAGGGCCTCTCCAGGCCTGGGAGATCCAGCCCAGGACTTGGGAATTTCCAGCACTTATTTCTGCAGGGAGCACCTAGGATGGAGAGGCCCTGCCTTCCTTAGGCATTCCCACCCAGCCCATCAGGAATGTGCCACTTTTATCTCCTACTTGGCTCTGACCAGGTCCATGGAATTCAAAAGCTGAAAGGGACAGTGGGAGTTGGGCTGGACTATGGGGGTGGAAGAAAGCAGGAGTATTAATCACTTTAAAGGAAATGCAAGCCCCTTGTCCCTTGCCACTACTTAAACTTGTTTCTCCTGATGTGCCGGTGGTATTGAGGCAGCTGAGGGTTTCTGACTTTGTGGGTGACAGGAAACTGGCTGGTCTCCAGAGCCTGGGACAGGACTGTTTACAGTGCAGTGTCGATCACAGCTGGGGAGCCCTTGGTGTCAGGGGCAGCCCACAGTCATGAATTGGAAGCGCCCCTGAGCTTGGAGGAGTGTTTTCATTTACAGAACGTAAGGCATCATCCCGACAGGAGGTGAGACCCAGTGAGCAACAGGGGCCTGGAGATGCCCGGGCTTCAGAAGTGAGTCACTCACCCAGAACTGCGGCCGAGGTTATCTTTGATTTCTCCGCTGCCCTTAGGCAGGACGCTTAACTCAGTCCAGACAGATGAGTATCTTCTGGATTTGATAATATCCAAAGAAGACAGCCTCAGTCATCAACAGAAGCCGACTGTAGCAGCCAGCAACTCTCGACCTTAGAATGTCAAAGCCAAAAGCTACGACAGGACCACCTCGTTGAAGCTGGTGTGCTGCAGATGAGGACTCGCGCACAGAGCCGGTGTGGCTGCCCCTGACCTCTCACTCAGGCTGGTGACACTTCGGGGCCTCATGCTGTTGGCTCTCCTGGCTCTTTCTTTGAAGAATGAGAAATGGCCCACTTTCCTCCAAAATGGGGCCCAGTGTATGGCGGGCTGAGGTCTGTTACTTAGTTGGCCTGCTCCTAATGACAGCTCCTCACCTACCTGCCGGATCCTAGGAGGAGCCCTGGGCTGGAATTTCCTGTTTTCCGAAGGCTCCCGGGGGCTGCCCCAGCAGGCCGGCTCCCCGGCTCCCCCGCGCCGTGCCGCCGTTCCCGGGCGTTCCAGGCCAGACTTGCCGCCTCTCTCCGGGCTGGGCTGGCTCGCGGCCTCTCCAGGTCTGGGCTTGCCGGCCGCGAAGTGGAGGAGTTGAGGGACTCGGTCGGCCCACACCAAGTGCCCAGACGCCGGAGGTCCGTGCGCCCCGGCCGCGGCCCCGGCCCGGGCCCAGCCCCGCGCCCCTCGCCATGGGCCTGGCCCGCGCCCGCCGGCCCTGAGCATGGAGCGGGGCTGGCCGCCGGGGGACAGCTGTCCCGGGGAGCGGCCTGCCGCCTGCCGCCGCGCCCACAGCGTCTGCGACTCGCTGGACCTGCACGGCTCCCCGGCCGGCCGCGCTGCCGCCGCCCTGCAGGCCGCCCTGTGCGCCGCCCGAGAGCAGCCTGCGCGGCCGCAGAGCGTGTGCTCGGGCGGCCCGGAGCCGCCGCCCACCGGCGCCCGCGGCCTGCTGCTCGGCCTCCTGCGCCCGCGCCTCGGCCGCCGGGGCCCGGCGCTCTCAGGACCGCCCGTCTCGCCCGCCTCGCCAGCGCCCAGCCCCGCGCCCAGCCCCGCGCCGACTCAGCGCAGCCGCACCCGGGGAGAGTCGACTCCGCGGCCGCGGCCGGCCAGCATGACGTTCCTGGAGGTGAACCGCCTGGAGCTGGCGGCGGCCGAGGCGCCGGGCGCGGGGCTAGGGCGCGCGGGCAGCGCAGGCTTCCTTCGCGGCGCGGCGCTGTGGAGCAGCCAGCGCTGGTCGGTGCTGCGCGGCGGGCGCGGGCCGGAGGGGCCCCGGCGCGGCCTGGCGGCGCTCAGAAAGAGCTTCAGCTTTCGCCTGCGCCGCGGCCAGGAGGTGCGCCGCTCCGAGTCGGGGCTGCTGGCCCGGCCGCCCCGCGCGCGCACCCGCAGCGACGGCGACACGGGCTCCCTGGGCGCCTTCCCCAGCCGCCGCGACCTGCTGGGCGCCGACGCCTCGCGCGCCGTCCCGGAGCCCGGTCGCCCCCGCACCGCCGCCGGCCTCTGGAGGCTGCTCACCAGCCGCTTCCGCCGGAGGGAGCCCGCGCCCGCCGCGCCGTTGTGGAGCCGCCGGTCGGCTGCGGCCCCGGAGCTCCTGCGCGCGCCCAGCGGTAAGAGGGCCGGCCTGAGGGGTGTCTGGCAGAAAACAGCTCGCGGGAGAATGGCCATGGCCGGGCCCGCGCGGGGGAGGCGGGCTGCCTGGGGCTGGCGGGCTGGGGTCTTTGGCAGTGGCAGAGGAGAACGGGCCGGGCCGGGGTGGTGGGGGGCGAGGGGAGCCCAGGACGGGCGGCTCTCGGGTGCGGCCGGGCAAAGGAAGGGAATCACCAGTCAGAGGGCCCGGGGCTGGGCCAGACACCTTCCCTAGTGCCCAGTCGGGGCAGCGCGCTCACCACCGGCTGCCCCTGCGTATGAGGTTAGGGACTGCTGTGGACTTGACTTTTAAAATGACTCTTTGACACAACCATGGGACAGTGCCTCTGGGAGCCGGGGAGGGAAGCAGTGCTGCCCAGCCAGAGAGGGTTCCCAAGGGTGGCCCGAGCATGCCTGTAGAACCTGGAGGTGACGGAGACGACCTGGCTGTCGGGGGGGCTCTGGGATAAGGGACCTGCCACAGTCAGGTTCTGAGAACGGACTGAAGGGAAGGGAGCCCAGGAGGTGGCCTCCCTGCTAAGGAGGAGCTTAGGGAGGAGGCGGGTGGGGTAGATGGCTCCCTATCCACCTGCCCCTGACAGAACAGGGCCAGGCCAGGCTCCTCCCTCTTCACCCGGCTCAGGAATGTGGTGGGTGGCCCCACCCTGCCAGGGTGCGCTGTTCTTACTTGCAGGCGTCTGCCGCCCCCCCCCCGCCCCCACCACCAGGAGCCCAGCCCTTGGGTCGGTCTGAGACCTGCTGGAGTGGCCTCTAACCTGGGCCTGGCATTTGGGCCCCAGGGGCACTAGGCCAGGTGTGGCTTGGTAGGGGGACACTTACCTGCTGGAGCAGGAAGAGGAGGAAGGACATAGGGCCGAACCCAGGGGGACGGAGCCTACAGACCTCAGAGTCCTGTTCTGAAGACTATTCTCACTCCGGTCTGCTCAAAAAGAACCTTCCCACTGCCTCCTAGGGAGCTAGGGGTGAGGGTTGGGGTCCCATCGAGGAAGCTGCTGTCCTCTGGCCTGGGCCTGGGGAGGGCATCCTAGGCAATACAGGCAGCAGCAGTTGGGACAGGTGTGTGTGCCACCCTGGCCCTGATGGGGCGGCTCTGTCTTCCGCAGACTCGTTTGTGAACAGCCAGGAGTGGACGCTGAGCCGCTCCGTACCGCAGCTTAAAGTGGGCATAGTGGGGAACCTGTCTAGCGGGAAATCAGCCCTGGTGCGCCGCTGTCTGAGGGGGACCTATGTCCAGGAGGAGTCCCCTGAAGGGGGGCGGTTTAAGAAGGAGATTGTGGATGGCCAGAGTTACCTGCTGCTGATCCGAGAAGAAGGAGGCCCCCCGGAGCTCCAGTTTGCTGCCAGGGTGGGGGCAGTGGTGTTTGTGTTCAGCCTGGAGGATGAAATCAGTTTCCAGATGGTGTACAACTACTTCCTGCGGCTCTGCAGCTTCCGCAACGCCAGCGAGGTGTCCATGGTGCTTGTGGGCACACAGGACGCCATCAGCGCGGCGACCCGCCGAGTCATCGACGACAGCACAGCCCGCAAGCTCTCCACAGATCTGAAGCGGTGCACCTACTATGAGACGTGCGCGATCTTTGGGCTCAATGTGGAGCGTCTTCCAGGACGTGGCCCAGAAGGTAGTGGCTTTGCGGAAGAAGCAGCAATTGGCCATCGGGCCCTGCAAGTCACTACCCAACTCGCCCAGCCACTCGGCAGTGTCCGCCGCCTCCATCCCCGCCGTGCACATCAACCAGGCGACGAATGGCGGCAGCAGCGCCTTCAGCGACTACTCGTCCTCAGTCCCCTCCACCCCCAGCTGATATCAGCCAGCAGGAGCTGCGCATGGAGACCATCGCTGCCTCCTCCACCCCCACACCCATCCGCAAGCAGTCCAAGCGGCGCTCCAGCATCTTCATGTCCCGGAAAGGCGCTGACCCGGATCGGGAGAAGAAGGCTGCCGAGTGCAAGGTGGACAGCATCAGGTGCGGCCGCGCCGTCCCCATCAGGCAGGGGATCCTGCTGAAGCGGAGGGGCAAGTCCCTGAACAAGGAGTGGAAGAAGAAGTATGTGACGCTCTGTGACAACGGGCTGCTCATCTGTCACCCCAGCCTGCATGATTACATGCAGAACATCCACGGCAAGGAGACTGACCTGCTGCGGATGACGGTGAAAGTGCCTGGGAAACGCCTGCCCCGAGCCACACCTACCACAGCACCGGGCACCAGCCCCTGTGCCAATGGGCTGTCTGTGGAGCAGAGTAACACACAGCTGGGTAGGGGCACAGGTGCCCCCCATTCGGCCAGCAGCGCATCCCTGCACTCTGAGCGCCCCCTCAGCAGTTCGGCCTGGGCTGGCCCGCGCCCCGCGCCCCGAGGGGCTGCACCAGCGCTCCTGCTCCGTTTCCAGCGCCGACTGGTGGAGTGAGGCCACTGCCCTGCCCCCAGGCGTGCAGCACCCTGCCAGTGGCCCAGCTGAGGTGCTCGGTTCCAGCCCCAAGCTGGAGCCTCCCCCATCTCCCCACTCCCACCAGAGGAAAAAGAGCACCGGGACCCCCGACCAGACGGCCCCAGCAGTGCAGTGAAGAGGCAGGAGTCATTTGAATTTGCGCTGGTGTCGCTCACCGGGCAGACGTGGCACTTCGAGGCCTCAACGGAAGAGGAGCAGGAGCTGTGAGATCAGAGCGTACAGGCCCAGATCCTTGCCAGCCTGCAAGTCTACCGCAGTGCCAAGAACAAGACTCGACTGTGGAACCAGAACGCAGCTCTGGCTGTACAGGCTGTCCACACTGTTCGAGGCAACAGCTTTTGTATTGACTGCGATGCCCCCAGTCCAGACTGGGCCAGCCTGAACCTGGGTGCCCTGATGTGCATGGAGTGCTCGGGCATCCACCAACACCTGGGGGCTCACCTATCCTGGGTGCGCTCCCTTGACCTTGA
>CAUYQU010095743.1:0-72078 GCA_963574635.1 Cheracebus regulus
GGAGATAGCATGGGGAGAAATGGCAGATATAGGTGAAGGGGAGGAAGGCAACAAATTACACTGCCACGTGTGTACCTATGCAACAATATTGTATGTTCTTCACATGTACCCCAAAACCTAAAATGCAATAAAAAAAAATAATAATAAAAATAAAAAAAATAAATAAATAAAAAATAAAAAAATAAAAAAAAAAGAAAACAACCAATTGAACATTTCTACAAACAATAATTTTTTACAGTTGATGGAAACAGAAATTGATCAGTCGATTTTTTAGGAAATGTTCTAATCAATTATATTATAGATGATTGAAAAAGAATCCAGAAAATAGATATTATTTATATTTCCACTACAATTTAGCACTTGTTAGCTATTGAGACATTAACCTCTTAATCTGATCTTCCCTGTGTATAAAATATATGTAATATATGTATTTCTTGTGTATAAATATATATGTATACATAATATATATTTCTTATATATATATGTGCGTGTGTGTATATATATATATAAAACAATACCCATATTATGAGGTTGTTTTGAAAAATAGACAGAATATTAGTAAAGGTATGAAAGACTCATAAATATCAAAATCTTTCATAGAACCAACCAATCTGATGGTACTTTTACTACTAATTCTTGGGAAAATAAAGACTTTTTACCCTCTGCAAAATTAATTGGCTTCTATAGGGTTCTACTACTGTGAACCACTGGGATCCAATTTTTATTTAGTAATTATTTTCACAAATGTATGGATAGAAATTTCTCAGTGAAACTAATTATGTTGTTGATTATGAGAAATGTCTCAATATTTAGTTATTTTTACACATTCACTTTATGTCCTTTTAAATATCCTAGATAATTTTTTTAAATTTGAAAACTGAATTAGATGAATTAAGTCTACCAAATGTCTTTTTAATTGGTGATGATAAACCTGCTCTTATTTTGTGGTGATAAGTTACATTGAATTAGTAATGTGAATTTTGCCAATACAGAATTTAGCACTTCAGAAAAACAACCAGGAAATTATTTTCCAATGTGTAATTTAGATCATATAATCTCCTTCATCTCAATACTCCCATATGCATAATAGTTATAAAAATATGACTAAGCATTTAATCTGTCCAAAATATAAAATAAGACAAATGAGAAAAGTATTGTATTTACTGCTGCCAAGGTAGATGGAGTTCAACTACTGAAAATTTTAAATGTTCTTTATTGTGCCAGTATAGAAAAGTAGATTGGTTTGTTTTTTTCTTTTCTAATTTTAATTTTAGACTTTCTGATCCAAATAAACTGTGCTGAATTGGGCTCAATTTGAAGTCTATACTTGTAAAAACTACATTAACTCAGATGGACATAAATTTTTTTTATTCACAACTTTTAAGTTGCCTTTTATTTTGTAGACAATTGGATTGGAGTCAGCAAATGTTTACAAGTAATGGTACTATGGGACATTGCTGCATGACACTGGCTTTAAAATAATTAACTATGGCAACATGATGAAATAGGAATACAAGAAGGAAGAGAGGACTGAATGAGAGATAACGTAATGAATGTTTTCCAGGAGGCTAAGTAGAAGATGACAAATATCAGAATGAGGAGATGCTTGTAGAGATGAAAACATGTGGTAGAATTTGCAACTCTTTGGAAGATAAAATGAATAGGAGTTGAATATGGGAGGTGAAAGTAAGATGTGTGAAGGAAGAAGTAAGAAATGCATTCCAGTACCATAAGTGGATGAGTACAAAAGTGAAGCTATCAAGGAGATAAAAATATACAAAAGACATAAATTTGAAGAAAAATGAATTCTATTCAGAGTATGACTTAGAGAAAACTTTACAGTATACAGACAGATGGCAGATAATAACCATGAAAAAAGTTATAAAGCAAATACATCAGCAATTATTTGAAGAGAAAAATTATTGTGTATGACATAGTTTGGATGTTTGTCCCCTCCAATCCCATGTTGAAATGTGATCCCCGTTATTGGAGGTGGGACCTGGAGGGAGGTGCTTAGGTCATGGGGGTGGATCCCTCATGAATGACTTGGTGCCATCCTTGTGGTAATGAGTGAGTTCACATGAAAGCTAGTTGTTTAAAAGAGCCTGGTACATCTCTTGCTCCCTCTCTTGCCTTGCAAGTCATCTGCTCACTATTTGCCTTCTGCCTTGAGTAAACCATTCCTGAGGCCTCACCAGAAACTGGGCAGATGATGGTGCCATGCTTGTATAGCCTGCAGAATCATGAGCCAAATAAACCTGTTTTCTTTATAAATTACCAGCCTTAGGTATTCCTTTGTAGCAATGTGAAAATAACTAATACAGTGTATTGTGTATTAGTAATGGAGCGAGAAATTGTTGACAGGAGTCAGTTGAGAATAAATCTACCCTAGCTCTTTCCATGGTGATTATGGATTTGATTATTACCATAGCAACTAGAAAGAACTTAAACTAAACTACATCTCAACCAAGTTTTCTCAGCTTGCCTGTTTAAATTCAATATATCTCAAACGAAATTTCTTATTCCATCCCAAACCTCTTCTTCATGTTTAATGTCCTGATTTCAGTTGATGGCATGCAGCCACTTCTTTATTATTGCTCAGGCCAAAATTTTGGAACACTTTTTACTCCCATTTTTCTTCTCACCCAAGATCTAGTCCATTAGGAAATTGACTCCACATTGAGTTTATCTATAATCAATCTTCTTCTCACCACCCTCACAATTACCACCTTAGTCTGAACCACCACCTTCTTGTCTAAACTATTAGAATAGTCTCTGTTTTCCTGGCTTCTAAAATAATAGAAAAAGTGATGCTTTTATGATTGAAGTAAGATAATCTCACTGATATACTCAAAACCCTCCCAAAAATTATCACGGGAACCAGGGTCAAATTCCTTACAATGGCCTGCAAAGTCCCATCTCTGTGACCTGTTTCAACCCTTTCTCTCATTTCATCTACTCTCTGCCTTAGTCATACTTGGATCCTTGCTTTCATTTTTCACTCAAGGCGTGTATCTTACTTAGTCCATTCCAACTACTACAACAAAATACTTTAGACTGGGCAATTTTTAATAATACAAATTTATTTCTGTTGTCTCTATGGTTTTGGATGCTTGCAAGTTCAAGATCAAGATCTGATGACTGGTGAAGTGTGGCTCTCTGCTCCATAGCTGGCACTTTGTGGCAGCACTTTCACATGGAGGAGGAGCGGAAGGGCAAAAAGGAACAGACTTCCTCGTGCACTTTTAAATGAAAACTAATCACCTCCTAAAGGACCCATCTCTTAAAACTGTTAGATTAGGGATTAAATTCCAACATGAAATTTGGAGCAACACAAACATTCAAAGCATAGCAGTATGCTTGCACTGTAGTATATTTGTACTGGCTTATTTGCCTGAGACACTTTTTCTTCAAATATCCACATGATTAACTCTCTCACCTCCATCACAGTTTGCTCACATGTCACCTTTCCAATAAGGCTTACCTTGACCACCGCTTACTACTGAAAATTGACATTACCCCAGTCTCTATGCTGTCAACTTTATTTTCTCCATATCGCAATCAATTTTATTTATGTTGCTTATAATTTATTGTCTGTCACTCTCACCAGAAAATAAGTAGGTTTTCAATAATTATTTGTTAATAAATGCATACTGCTGGCTTCTCCAATAATTATTTTTGACGAATAATTATAATGTTCTATGTTTTCTCTTATTACTATGATTAACAATATGAAACAATATAATTACCAATACAAAAATGAGCAAGTTTAGTATTATGCAGTTATTATTTAGGAAGTAGGAAAGTGCTTTAATAACTGTATAATATGCCAACACAATGGTATAGTAACTATTATACAGTTATGAAAACATTTTTCTACTTGTTATTTCACTTTTATTCCATCTATATAATTTATTCTTTTTTCCAAGAAATAATTCCATAAAAACATCACAAAATATTTCACTGGCTCTCTTCTTCTTGGTACATTTTTACATTTTTCTTCCCTTTCCTGTTGACCAAGTAACATTTGGTCAAGGGAATGTGAGGATAGTGTTGTGTGTCACTGAGTGGAAACATTATAAGTCAGTGCTTGACTTCCCACATTAACTTATTTTATTTGCCACAACAGCAAGGAATTTTCAACAGTGGCTGCTCCATCAGCCTGGGTATCAAGAAAAAGCAATGCAAAAGAAAATACTAGCTAATTAATAATCGATATACAACTTGAATGAAAGAAAATATTAATGTTTTAACTGTTAAGATTTTATGGTTAATTATTACTTCAACATAAGCTAGATCATAGTGGTTAATATTTGCCAATTACTTTATCTCCATACAGTTTTCTCTTCAACTTTTTTATTATCTTTCTCCACTGAATCTAAAACTTGCATTCAATATTTTAAACTGTATTTTTTGTGGATAAAATGGGCAAAACATTTAATGTGACAGTCATATGAGATACATATAACATCTTAAAATGTTAACTCTTTTAAATATTACAAAGGATAAGTGTAGAACATGTAAGAACCATAAAACAATGATTTGACTTTTTCAAGGATATTAGAGAAAATTTTCTAGTGGAATAAAGTAGGATTTGAGAAACAAATGAAGCATAAGTATTGACAAAATAAGAGGGAAAGAAAAGCTTTAGAAGAGGGATATTTGTGAGTATGAGAAACCCAAAGACTAGAATAAACAGGACTAGAAAACAGATGAGCCTGATACAAAATGAGGTTAGGGATATAAGGAATGTACACCACCTAGGATCTTCTTATAGTCCCTGAATGAGTATTGGTTTAATTTTAAAAGAAAGAAAACCTCTTGAAAGATTATTAACTGGGAAGAAGCACAGTTAGATATGTAATTTGAAAGTACTGCTGTGGCATCAAAGAGAAGAGATTACAATTCAGCAAGAGTAAAGACAAGTAGTCTGGTAAGTGCCTATGGTATTAATCCAAGTGAAAGCTGAAGGTGGCTTAAACCAGACTTGTGTTACAGACTTCATGAGAAGCAAATGGATTTTATGGGTATTAGGGAGACAGAATTCACTTAGACTTGGTGAGAGATGGTCCAAGGGCATGAAGGAGAAGGACTAGTTTGGGTAATTTCCAGATTTCTAAATAGCATAAGTGAATGAATTGTGTTGCACTTCATTGAGATAAGGAAGATTAGAAAAAGGCCACAGTAGGAGACAAAGATAATGAGTTCACAAGATTCTCACAAACTTCTGAATTCCTGTAATTCTTTTCAAATTACATTTTCTTCAATTAGTACATGAAATCTTTATGGTCAGGGCTAGATGATTTATTTATTTATCCTAACATATACAGTTTATCAATAGAGTCCTTGGTGTTTTGCTGTGATATGAAAGGAAGAGACAAGTGCACCAAGAATAAATACTGCTCAATTTCTAAATAATGTAAATAGTAAGAAGGAATTAGACAATGGTATTTTACCAGAATGAGATTACTACACTAGTGTTTAGCATTGGGTAGATAAGAGGATGTCATAATTGGAAGAAAAATGAAACTTTTCACTATCTTTCCTGCCTGCTCTTTTCTGCTAAACTGAGCAATTGTCATTCTTAGAAATTGTTTATGTTTATTATAACAATATATTGATATATTTTCTCCTAATTTTCATGAGAGGAAAGTGATTACTTTTTAGGCAACCTGAGAACCACATTGTTCTCTGGTTCTGGTGATAAAGGCTGAAATTCAACCAATAGTTGTTTTGTTATTGCTGTTTGTATGCTTAAGGGATTTTTTAAAAAATCACTATTCATCATGTAATGTCTGCCTTACAACACTTATTTGGTAATTTTTTTTTCTCCTATTTGATGAAATACCATGCATTTTATTGAAACATATGGTGATAGAGTACTTGAGTCTAAACATGCACATCTGACAGATCTTGTTCCTTGCTGAGAAACAATTATTTCAATATAGCTTGACAACATGGTTTTTTCCCAGACATTCTATGCTTCATTTTTCCCCTGAAGTAAGCATGCTGTTAAGAAAATTTACTCACACCGGATCTTTTATGCAACCTACAGCCATAACAATAAACTTTTTCTCCTGGATCCTGCTCAGATTTCCCTCTAGTGACCATAACAATACACTGCATCTACAAATTCAATATTATTTAAAATTTTAATGCTTGAATTCATTCTTTTTTTGATAATCATTACATCTTAACAGTTGAATGTATCTAGAGCTTCTATTTTAGCTAGCTACATAGATATCATTCAATAATAATATTTGCTATTAATATTATCCACTTTATGTGCCAATATTTGTGGTTGAGAGGGATTTTAATCAATTCTTTTGTCAATTTTTTTTGAGCTTTACATTCAATGACATTCTATGTTTTTCATCAAAATGTGTTTAACAAAATTGCATTCTATTCTTTCTATTCAATCAAGAAAACTGTATTTCAAAGCTTGACTTAGATTTATTTTTTAATAGATTGAAATGTCTTTATTACAATATTTTACATATAATAAATGAAATATAAAAATTAAAGTTCTCATTATTCTGTCAAGTACTTCCATGTGCAATTTTGGGTCTCTGATACATTATCCCGATTCATTTGCCTTTCCTTGCATTCTGCCTTAATCAATAGATATTTTTTCTCAATATATAATGCTTTACCCATTTTAAATATGTTTCTCTGTATGTCTAAATTTTTTCCCAAACCTCAATTTAACACTTATGTGCCAATATTCCATTGTATGACATCGAATTCATATGCGAGAATGGGAAGAAAGCATCTACTTGTCCTAATGTATTGAATAACTGTTCCATCCCATCACTTTCATATGGCTTTCTTACTGGTGTGTTTCCTCCACAACTACAAAGGTTTTAACTGGTGTTTTCTACCTAACTACAAAAGTTTTAACTAGAACAGTGTATATAGTAGATGTTCAGTTAACACATGAAACTGAACTGACCTGCCTGGGAGTCTATAAAGTTTCCTTATTATGATGAAAACATACCAAAATAAATTAATTTAGAGATGCATGTATTTGTATTGTGACTGAAATACAGGTTGTGTATGGAAGTGAAGAAGAAATAGTGGATCGTATCATCCCCTACTCCTTATCATTCAGTGTCTCTGTGCTGATTGCTACAAACATATGTTATAAGACAATGCAGACATATTTCTTGTATTTTCCAACTTTTACCTCCAAGATATTCATAAATTTATTAGTATTACTAATTCCATGGATTAATTCATAAATTTATTAGTATTATTAATTCCAGAGGAGGAGATCCTGATGGACAAATTTTTATCACAAACTTCTTTACCTAGGACAGGTAGATATATTATTTTAGGAATGCTATTTCAAGTCATGTCGGGACATGATATTGATGAAAGGATATCAGGGTTATGGTGCTACTCAGTTTCCCAAAGTAATAAATGGATTGAAACGCAGTTTTCCTTATCTACACTGGGCTTAGCTAGGCAGCTCAGTTTAAGTCAAAGTCATTGTTGTGCATTGTTTCTCACTGCATATTTCTGCATTTAGTGTGGCCAAATAATCTATAGGATTTGAGCACCTTCTGAAGACAGAAAATAAGATATGAAGACATTGAGAAGTAAACAAAAGTAATCAGATTCTGGAGGGAAGTTACATCTTGTAAGAAGGGAGAAAGAATATGGTTAGTTTCTTAATTTACAGCTTTTAGGAGCAAACTAAATTTGATACCAAACAATTAAAATTTTGATAGAAAACACCAAATTATTCTGGAATGAAGAATTATAGAGCAGAGATTAAGGCAACAACTGCTATTAGAAAATTAGATGGCAGTTCACAAAGTAGAGAAAACAAAGAAAGAGACACAAATTCTGTTAAATTTGTGGGTAGACGTAAAGTGTGTCAAGTATGAACTAAGTTCCAAACAAAGACCAGGCTGTCACTCAAAAGATAGAAAATCCGGTGAGAGTTCAACCAAGTTATTTTTCTGCTAACAAAAAATACAACACACATTGGGAGACTATAATTAGAGTCTTTACACTTTAACATTTTATAGCAGAGGTGAACATTTGTTTTGCTTCCCTGGCCACAGTGAAAGAATTGTCTTGGGCCACACATGAAATACATTAACAATGACAATAGCTGATGAGCTAAAAAAAAATTACAAAAGAAAATCTCATAATACATTGAGAGTTTTTGTTGTTTTTTAACTTTTAAGTTCCAGGGTACATAGGTAGTTTTGTTACACAGATAAACATGTGTCATAGAGTAGAGGTTTGTTTTGCAGATTATTTCATCACTCAGGTATTAACCCTAATACCCATTTATCTCATCTCTCTCTTTCCTCCCTCTAATATGCCCCAGTGTGTGTTGCCCCCCTCTATGTGTCCATATATTCTTATCATTTAGCTCCCATTTATAAATTAGAACATGTGATATTTGGTTTCCTGCACTAGTTTTCTAAGGATAATGGCCTCCAGCTCTATCCACATCCCTGCAAAGGACATAATCATGTTATTTTTTATGGCTGCATAGTATTCTATGGTGTATATGTACCACATTTTCTTTATTCAGTCGATCATTGATGGAAATTTAGGTTGATTTCATGTCTGTTTTTGTGAATAGTGCTACAATGAATATATACACAAATTTGTCTTTGTAATAGAACAATTTATATTCTTTTGGGTATATACTCAGTAATGGAATTTTGGGATTGAATTATACTTCTGTGTTGAAGTCTTTGAGGAATCACCACACTGTCTTCCATAATGGTTGAATTAATATTTACATTCCCACCCACATAATGTTTTAAGAAAGTTTACAAATGTGTGTTGGGCTACATTCAAAGCTGTCCTGGGCTGAATGCAGTGCACAGACCATGGGCTGTTCAAGCTTGTTTTATAGTATATATAATAGAGTCCATAAATACTTGACATAGACAAAGCCAGCAAAACTTTGCTCTAATTCTAACTGCAAAAAGGCTCCAGTGTTGGAACTAGCAGCCAAAAGCTTTAATGCAGCTACAGCTATGTGACAAATAACATTTCCGTCAAGAATTTCCTGCACATATGATACTGCATATAGTCTTATGATTGTATTATGACTCTGACCAGTAAGGTGTAGAAAAAGATGCTCACAATAAGTGAAAAGATAGGAAATCTCAACAAAGGGATAGAAACTAGAACCAGACAATTATAAAACCTTTATAATTAAAAATTATAATTTCTGGAATTCAAAACCTATTAGATTTAAGAAAAAAGCAGAATAATCATTTTTTAAAAATCAGTGAATTTATATATCTGAATAGAAATTATCCAGTATGAAAAGAGATTCATAAAAATACTAAAGTTAAAAATCAATATAGACTTAGGGTCCTAAGCGACTGCAACAAAATATATAATATTCTTGGATTTGCAGTCCTAGAAATGATCAGTTATTTGAAAATATGATGCTCAAAATCTTCCAATAATTGGCAAAAGTAATAAATTTACATATTTGAGAGGTTTGGTGAACCTAAAACATTATAAGTAAGAAAATAATCATGTCAAGAAGGATAATGCTCAAGAAGTAAAACCAGAGACAAAGAGAAAATCTTGAAAACATCCAGAGAAAAATGACATGCTATATATGATTATTCAAAGGAGAACTGACTTATCGTTAGAAGAGATATCTCCAGAACATAATAAGACAACGTATCTAAATTTCTGGGGTCAGGAGAGACTAGTATCTTAGAATTATAACTATAAGCCAAAAATTATTTTAAACACCAAAGCTTAATTAAAGCATTTTCAGATGAAAAACAAATACTTCATTTATTGTACAGGAGAGCTTCAGTACAAGAAGTACCAAATAAAATTATTCTGGCTAATAGAAAATGCTATCACTCAAAACCTGAGATCTTCAGGAAGGAACTGGTAAATATCTATACATAACTAAAGACTGTACACACACACACACACACACACACACACACACACACACACACACAGATATGATATAAATATAGATGAAGGAATAGTACTCAGTCATAAAAGGAAAATAATTAATAGTATTTCCAGCAACCTGGATGGAGCTGCAGACTATTATTCTAAATATAGTAGCTCAAGAATGGAAAACCAAACATTGTATGTTCTCACTCACAAGTGGAAACTAAGCTATGAGGATGCAAGGTATAAGAACAATACATGGGAAGGGAGTGAAGGATAAAATGCTACAAATTGGTTTCAGTGTATACTGCTCCGGTAATGTGTGCACCAAAATCTCACAAATCACCATTAAAGAACTTACTCATGTAACCAAATACCACCTGTCCCCAGAAACCTATAGAATTTTTAAAAATTCTGAAAAAAGATATAGAAGCAGACAAAAAAAAAAGAAAAGAAAAGAAAATGTCTTATTGAGCAAAAATCATTTACAACAGCTGTCCCTAATATTTGTGGAATACATTTGAAGAACCCCAGTAGATGTCTGAAAGCACAGAGGACCAAATCCCACATGTATCGTGTGTTTTCCTATATACACCTATGATAATGTTTAATGTACAAGCTAGGCACAGTAAGAGATTAATATCAATAACTAATAATGAACTAGAACAATTATAACCATACACTATTATAAAAGCTATGTTAATGTGGTCTTTCTCTTTGTCTCTCTCTTCTCTCTCTCTCAAATTTATTGTACTTTTCTGTTCTTGTGAGGATGCGAGATGATAAAATGCCTCTGCACTAAGATGAAGTGAGGTGAATGACAGAAGCATTTTGTCATAGTCTTAGCCTACCACTGTCCTTCTGATAATATGTCAGTAGGGAGATTATCTGTTTTTGATAATCCTGGATCATCAAGCCACAATAATATTTATGGTTGGATGTCAGAAACAGACTATGTTGATGACTAACAGATAACAGGCAGGTAGCATACACAGTATGGATACACTAAACAAAGGGATGATTCATTATGTCCTGGGTGGGAAGGAGGACAGCACAAAATTTCATCACACTACTCACAAGAATATTAAATTTAAAACTTATAAATGTTTTATTCTTGAAATTTTTCATTTAAGATTTTCAGATCCAGGTTGTCTGCAGGTAACTGAAACTGAAAGGGGAAGCAGCCAGTGAGGAGGGACTTCTTCAGTGAAGAGATCATCCTTTCTCCACTGCACTGCAATATCACCTTTGTAATATCAGGTGAACAAATATCAGGTGAAAAAACAAATAGGTGTTAAGAAATATATAAATTTGGATGAAATGGAGTGCATTTCTGATCAGATCATGTCAATTAAAGGAATCTTTTAAAGTCTTATAGAATCAACTAAGCTGTGAGATCAGGAATGGGAAAAGATGAATACAGTTAAGTAGAATTGAGAAAGCTAGACACATTTTTTTTTCTAGAAATTACTTCTCTTCTTGGCTTTTTTAATGGACTGACTGGGTGAATGCATGCTACCAGTTTTCATTGAATCTACAGTTTATATTTTATCTAATGTACTATTTCTGAAATTAGCTGCACTATACAATCACCGACATCTTACAAGTAAATATTACTGTTTTTCTAACTTATAGGTATATGAAATAGTGGTGCAGCTTAAAATTGGTGGTGTCAAAAATTTGATGACATACAGTATACAATTCCATGTCTCTGGCCAGAGATTATTAACTTGTACACATGACCCAAGAACACTTAGAAACCAAAGGTTGTTTCTCTAGAGTGTGTACTAACTCCTTCAAGGTATTAGTGAGTTGTGTTGTGCAATATTAGGTTGTCTCAGCAATAACATCAGCATCAGGTCATGCAAATGCACAATAAACCATTTGAGAGAATGAGAGAAAAGCTGTGGGAGAATGTTTGAGATAAGAAATCATGAGACCCCTAAAGGAATAATAGAGTACAGCTTTTTCTTTTTTTTCTTAGAGGCTACTTGGCTCTGGTTCTCATGAAGCATGCATCTATTTTAGTACTTAAATTCCTAATATTACCTTCCATATTGTAGTAGAAAAAAATCTCTACACTTGAGTTAGCTTGAATAGGTTTCTCTTCTTTAACATTTCAGGAGCACTGACTAACACAAATTATATTAGTATTTTCGATTTCAGTAGGTCTTATCTTTAAGTAGGATAAAGGTATAAATTATTTTTAGCATAATAAGAACATTATGTCATTACACTGCATTTTTCTTCAGTCTTTTGCTTATAAAATTAGTCTGGAAGATTCAAGTATCGGCATATATAAATATGTTACACTTTATATTTACATCAGGTTGTCTATAGTATAGTGTTTATTTGCTTTACATTTTGTAAAATAAATTTTCAACTTTTAAATATTTTATTGGATATATTTTATAAAATATCATAGCTTTTTAAAATATTTTGAGCTATATAATCAATAATTCTTTTTTACAAGTAAGATAACTTATATATAAAACTGAATAAAATACTAAGGGATAGCTTTTTTAGTCCATGTATTATTTACAAATAAACCAGATATAAAATGATAAAAGACTTCCAAGGGCTCAGAAATTTCTCTAAAGAAAATGCAAGTTGATATGATTAAATGAACATATCACATTAGCATACATTACAGTTGATTTAGTCTTTGATATTTTCAACCCAGATTAGCCTCAGGGCCATATACTCAACCATGTAGATGTTGTTTATTTGAATGATATTCTTTTCCCCAGTTGTACAGTTAAAAATTGAAAATTATTCCCAGGTTCCCTTGTAACGTTTGCACTAGTCATAAATTCCTATACCATCTATCTCATATGTATCTTTCTAATGCAACTATTTTACTCAACTACAATTTGCATTTCATCAGAGAAACAATATTTATTTTTAGTCCTACTATCTCAAAGATATTTTTCAAACTATTGCCAGAAAAATCCTTAAAAATTATAGATTGTATCTTGTGACCCTAATCCTTAAGACATTTTGATGGGATACTCATTTAAATTAGGATAAAAACTGCAATATACATCATATCTTATAAAGCATTATGTGATCATCACTCTGCTTACTTCCAATGATGTGTTGTTATGCCCCTCTTTTGTATTAAATTTTAATACACATATTGCTTCCCAAAGGATTCTTGCTTGGCTCAACCATTCTGAGTTTGTCACTATCCTATGTGTTCCATTACACGTTGTATCCCCTAATTTCCTTCCCCTTTGCTGTGTTGCACTTTTCTGCATCTTTACACTTGAAACTCTGTATACTTTATTAAACACTAAATTTTGATCACTTACTGTATTGCCTGAAACCATACAAGCATTAATTAAAGTTGCTTGAGTACATTAATAAATAAATAATATCTTCTTTGCTTAAAACTCTATTTTGACTTAGGAAGACATATTTCTGACACAATAAATATTTGGAGAAGTAAATTTGCTTCAAGGAATATTTATAAGGTACCTAATGTAACTGCTACTTAGAAGTTTGTATTCATTTCAAATTGTCTGTTTTCTCATACTGAGAGATAATAGTTTATAATAAAATCTACTCAAACATTGCATTGAATTGACTTGTGATCTCACCTTAGTTTTAAACACCTTTTTAAAAATTAGCTTGTTATAGGAGATTATGCCAAAGCAGAGTGGGCTATGAGAAACTCAGTCAACAAAAGGGAATCTCATGAAAAGCCCTTTCATTGTCATTCCTAAGTCTTTATTAGATACCTTTACATAGAAAGAATGTTGACCTGAATTTTCAGAAAAGCTATTATTCAAGCGTATAACCAATATTAAGATTGAAAGTATTTTTCCTTAGAAGAAAGTTGGCAATGAATTTTAATTGTGATTTAATACTTGCAACATTTTCTTTCCTCATGTTTGGTCCTCAGCTCCCTGTGCTGTCCACAGATATGTCCCATTTGCTGTCATAATAGTTTAGCAACAAATGCTTTCAATAGAATGCATTTCTTCAACTTGTAAAATTGTTCACTTTCCTGTGCTAATCTGTCTTGACTATAACAGACTTAAAATATTTTAATATCTAGTAGAGAAAGTCCAGGAGTGGTTTTCTGTAAAGTCTTGGCTATTTTTAGCCCTTTATTGTGTAGTTTGGTTTAATTGATTAACCACCACAAAAACAACACTTAAAATAGTCATAAGATTTCTAAAATTAGAATTGCAATGAATGATATCTATTTGGAGATCACTGATATTTTAAGATAGCTATTTGTTCTATTCAAGAAAATATATCTGTGTCTTCTTTAATGACTCACATATATTTTCATTTTTTTCTCCATAAAGTTATCTACATATTTTGTTAAATTTATCCCTAAAAATATTCTGTTCTTCCAAAATACATATTTCTGTAATAAGAATTACCTCATGTATGACTGGTAACTTTGGTAATGGCACTAACATAATATAGAAGTTAGGTTGATTCATTTTCTTCAATAAAAGCTAAACACAACACTTAAAACAGAAAATCTCTGAGGAAAATAGTAGTTAGGAAATGTCACAGTCCTCTCCTTGGCTCAGTTTTGCTTATTATTATTGTTGTTGCTATTATTAAGAAGATGTTAAGGAACTGTCTCACAGAGAGTCTTTCTATGAGAGATCCAGAAAACACTTGTTACTGAGGAGCAAAAGGAGACCAAAGGCTGAGAAACATATTGCAGCAGACTATCCGTGAGAGCACAAGTCAGTTATCACCTATCTTAAAGGTGATAAGAAATATGACTGTGAGTAGAAGACATCATCGCAGTGTAGCATGGAGCGGGGCTGAACTTGATGGCCTTGGATTAGGTACTTTTTAAAGTCAGTAAGTGAGCCCCATTTGAAGCCATGTAAGCATCTTTTATTTATAGTTTATTGATCAATGAGGAGGAGAGAAGAAAAACACAGAAATAATGTGAGCTAATGGAAAGAAACAAATTCAAGACAATGAGCCAGATTATCCCTCTTTGGCAGCATGTTTTTTGTTGTTGTTGTTGTTTTTTGTTTGTTTGTTTGTTTCCCCAGTTCATTCATTGTTCCTTTTCCTATAGCTATGGATAAAGACAGCTTCCTCAGCTTGTCCCCCTAATTGAACAGTGAAATTCTTCCTTAGATACCATTCATCAGGTTACATTTATCTATTTAAAAATTATCTATATGCATTCTATAACATTCCTTTAATAGGAAGAATTTGACATACCTTTTAAAATATGTTAATATTTTATAAGAATTGTTATTGATATTCAGTGCTCTGTTTATAAAGTTGTAAGATATTTGAATGATTGACCCTTAATCTTTTATTTTTCCCATAATCACATTCTTTTTTGGGAATAGCACATGATTTTTCAAAACATGAGGTTATTCAGGACCATGTATAAGAGTTGCATAAATTATAAATATGCCAATGTTATTTATCTATTTTTTTCAAATTCTACCTTATTTATGCTTGCATATAGACACTAACTTGTTTATTGCTCTTGGTTTTGTGTCATACAAATTTGCTACATTCTAATAGAATATCTACTAATATTTATAATGCCATCTAGTCCTTATACATAGCCTTTATTTGTGCTATGTAAACAATCATCTGCAAAAACACATTGATACATCTGCTATTACACAATTTTACACCCTTTCATCCTTTAATTTATATCACTTGCTAAGTCTTCCATTAAAATAGTGAATAGTAATGGTGATATTAGAAGAAATGTTTTTATAATTTAAATTTTGCCAGTATGTTAAGAATCTGTAGATTATTCCTTATTATGTTAAGTAACTTCCTTTTTATTTTCAGTATTATAATTTTATTATGAATGTCTGTTTAATTTTAGGTGGTACTTCACTGAACCTATTGAGATAACCACATGATATTTCTCCGTCTTTTGAGATAAAATAGTAAGTTTCTTCATAAATCAGTTTTAGTAACTTGTATTTTTAAAACTAATCATCTAAGTTTTAAAATATATGCCATATTAGTTTTGTTAGTCCAGCTTATAATATATTTAATCTCTGTAATCTTTATTTCCATTGTTCTTTCTAATATTACTTATTTTTGTTTTCTTTCTAAATCTTTTAAGTAATTTGGCAGAATTTTTTTCTTTTAAAAATTTTGTTAGTATTTTTGGTCAATCATATTTTTCCTTCTTTACTCTCTGTTTTATGCTGTTTCTTTCTTTTCTTAAACTAATTTGATTTTTACAACTTGCTTGTTTCTGATGTCTTAGGGTTTAATAGACCATAGTTCTAATTCCTGCTCAAGTTTAATTTTCAAAGAATTAAAACATTATCTCCAAAGACTGTAAAAAATATATTTCAGAAGTTATTTAAGTAATTTTTAAAGAAAGCAACAAAATATTGAAGCTTCTTCAAAAGGCATTTCTGTTAGCCATGACAAGCATACTGAAATATGTACAGTAAATTCAAGACAAATGGGTTAATGTACCACAGGCAACTAAAACTGCAACATTTTGAATTATCTTTTCTTCTTGACATAATGTATTTGCATTTATATGAGTAAAAATATACTAATTATGTTTACAGACTTGCATATGTTGAACCAGACTTACATCCCCTAGATGAAGCCTACTTTGTCGTGATGGATAAGCTTTTTGATGTGCTGTTGCAGTCGGTTTGTCAGTATTTTACTGAAGATTTTTGCATCTATGTTCATCATGGTTATTGGCCCGAAGTTTTCTTTTCTTATTGAGTCTCTGCCAGGTTTTGGTATCAGGATGATGTTGGTCTCATAAAATGATTTGAGAAGGATTTCCTCTTTTTGGATTTTTTGGAATAGTTTCAGAAGGAGTGGTAACAGCTCCTCTTTGTATGTCTACTAGAATTCCACTGTGACCCCATCTGGACCTGGTCTTTTTTTGGTTGGTAGGCTATTAATTGCTGCCTCAACTTCAGCCCTTGTTATTGATCTATTCAGAGTTTTGACTTCTTCCTGGTTTAGACTTGGGAGGGTGCGAGTTTCCAGGAATTTATCCATTTTTTCCAGGCTTACTGGTTTATGTGCATAGAGTTGTTTGTAGTGATTGTGATGGTGGTTTGTATTTCTGTGGAGTCTGTGGTAATATCCTCTTTATCTTTTTTTATGACATCTATTTGATTATTATCTCTTTTCTTTTTTACTAATCTGGCTAGTGGTCTGTCTATTTTGTTGATGTTTTCAAAAAACCAGCTCCTGGATTTATTGATTTTTTTGAAGGGTGTTTTGTATCTCTATCTCCTTCAGTTCTGCTCTGATCTTTGTTATTTCTTGTCTTCTGTTAGCTTTTTAGTTTTTTTGTTGTTGTTGTTTTTGTTTTTAATCTTGCTCCTCTAGCTCTTTCAATTTTGATGATAGGTTGTCAATTTTATATCTTTCCTTGCTTCTCATGTGGGCATTTATTGCTATATATTTTCCTGTAGACACTGCTTTAAATGTGTTCCATAGGATCTGGTATGTTGTGTCTTCATTCTTGTTGGTTTTGAAGACCATTTTTATTTCTGCCTTCATTTCATTGTATATCCATTCGTCATTCAAGAGCAAGTTGTTCAGTTTCCATGTGATTGTGTGGTTTTGAATGCTTTTCTTAATCCTGAGTTCTAATTTGATTGCACTGTGGTCTGAGAGAATGTTTGTTATGATTTCTGTTCTTTTGCATTTGCTGAGGAGTGAGTTACTTCCAATTATGTGGTCAATTTTGGAGTAAGTGCAATGTGGTGCTGAGAAGAATGTGTATTCTGTGGATTTGGGGTGGAGTGTCCTGTAAATATCTATTAGGTTCACTTGGTCCAAACCTGCATTCAAGTCCTGAATATCCTTGTTGACTTTCTGTCTCATTGATCTGTCCGATATTGTCAGTGGAGTGTTAAAGTCTCCCACTATTATTGTGCAGGAGTCTAAGTCTCTTTGTAGGTCATTAAGAACTTGCTTTATATATCTTGGTGCTCCTGCATTGGGTGCATTAGGATAGTTAGCTCTTCTTGTTGCATTGATCCTTTTACCATTATGTAATGCCCTTCTTTGTCTCTTTTGATCTTTGTTTTTTTAAAGGCCATTTTATCAGCGACTAGGATTGCTACCCCTGATTTTTTTTTGCTCTCCATTTGCTTGGTAAATCTTCTTCCATCCCTTTATTTTGAATCTATGTGAGTCTTTGCATGTGAGATGGGTCTCCTGAATGCAGCACACAGATGGTTCTTGACTTTTTATCCAGTTTGCCTGTCTGTGTCTTTTCATTGGGGCATTTAGGCCATTTACATCCAACGTTAATATTGTTATGTTTGGATTTGATCCTGCCATTTTGTAACTGACTGGTTGTTTTGCCCATTAATTGCCATTGTTTCTTCATTGCATCATTGTTCTTTACCATTTGGTATGTTTTTGCAGTAGCTGGTACTGGTTGTTCTGTTCCCTGTTTAGTACTTTCTTCAGTAGCTCTTGAAAGACAGGTTTTGTAGTGACAAAATCTCTCAGCAATTGCTTGTCCATAAAGGATTTTATTTCTCCTTCACTTGTGAAGCTTAGTTTGGCTGGATATGAAATTGTGGGTTGAAAGTTATTCTCTTTAAGGATGTTGAATATTGGCCCCCATTCCCTTCTAGCTTGTAGGGTTTCTGCAGAGAGATCTGCTGTGATTCTGTTGGTCTTTCCTTTGTGGGTGACTGGGCCTTTCTCTCTGGCTGCCCTTGGTGAATCTGATAATTATATGCCTTGGGGTTGCTCTTCTTGAGCAATATCTTTGTGGTGTTCTCTGTATTTCCTAGATTTGAATGTTGGCCTGCCTTGTTAGGTTGGGAACGTTCTCTTGGATAATATCTTGAAGAGTGTTTTCCAACTTGGATTCATTCTCTCCGTCACATTGAGGTACACCAATCAAGCATAGATTAGGTTTTTTCACATAATCCCATAGTTCTTGGAGGCTTTGTTCATTGTTTTTTCACTCTTTTTTCTCTAATCTTGCCTTCTCATTTTATTTCATTGATTTGATCTTCTATCTCTGATATCCTTTGTTCTGCTTGATCGATTCAGCTGTCGAAATTTGTGTATGCCTCACAAAGTGTTATGTTTTTCAACCCCATCAAGTCGCTTATGTTCTTCTTTAAGCTGGTTATTCTAGTTTAGCATTTCATCTAACCTTTTTTCAGTGTTCTTAGTTTCTTTGCATTGGGTTAGGACATGGTCTTTTAACTCAGAAAAGTTTGTTATTACCCACCTTCTGAAGCCTACTTCTGTCAGCTCGTCAAACTCATTCTCTGTCTTTTTTTGTTCCCTTGATGGTGAGGAGTTGTGATCTCTGGGAGGAGAAGAGGTGTTCTGTTCTTTGATGGTTTCATCCTTTTTGCGCTAGTTTTTTGCCATCTTCGTGGATTTATCTCCCTTTGATCTTTGAAGTTGGTGATTTCAGGAGGAGTCTCTGAGTGGACGTTTTTTTCTATTGAGGTTGGAGCTGTATCTTTTTTGGCCTGTAGAGGGCGTTGCTGAGCTCTCTTGGGTTCAGTCAGGTTGTTGGGTGGGTGGTCCTTCCCTGGAGTTCGTTTGCAGGTGAGATTGGCCCTGCCTTCCCAATGGCGTCTCTCCCAGAGATCGATCTTCCTGGTTGGGGTCAAACTAGTGTATTTGCTGCCAAGCTCTCTAGCCAGGGCTTCAGTTTGAGCTTTGTGGAGGTGGGGTCTGCCAGGCCTTATGGTCTGTTTCCCTGCTTTCAACTCTGCCTCTTTCTGTGGGACAGTCTGTCCTGCTGGCGTTGGTCTAAACTTCCACCAAGGTCCGTGGGACAACTTGCTGTGCCCAGCGGGAGCCGCTGCTCAGATTTGCATCGACTACTCATGGAGCCCCATGGTCAGGCAGGGCTCTCCTGGACCGTGGGTTGCTGGAAGGATGAAGTAAGCACAGGATCCAAATCAGAGCACCAAGGGGTGAAGTCTCCCAACCTTCCAAGCTGGCTGCACATTTCAGGTGGGGATGCACGCCCCCCACAATCTTGGTTTATCCGCCCCCCCTCCCGCCCCCGGGCAGCTCTCACCCTGTGGCTTCTTCCCTGGGCTATTTTCAGTGCCCGATCAGTCCCACCAAAATGAACCTGGCACCTCATTTGGAATCATGGAGTCCTCTAGCCTTCTGCATCTCATTTGCTGGGAGCTGCATTCTGGTGTTGCCTTCTCACGGCCATCTTGGCACCCTCTCCTCTTTTCATCTTCTTAATAGGATCTTTCAAAGAACAAAAGTTTTCAATTTCGATGATGTCCAGTTGATCACATTTTTCATTCATGGATTATACTTTTGAAGTTAAGTCCAAGAACTCTTTGCCTAGCCTCAGATCCAAATTCTTCTATTTTTTTCTAAAAGTTTTATGATTTTTCATTTTACATTCAAGTTCCGGATTCACTTTGAGTGAATCAAATTTAAGATAGGTTGAGGTTCCTTTTTCTATTTTTGCCAACAGATGTTCAATTGTTCTCATATTTTTTTGTGAAAAGGCTGTCTTTCATCCACTCAATTGGTTTTGTTTTTCTGTCAAAAATCGGTTGACATATTCATGTGGTTCTATTTGTGGTTTCTCGATTCTGTTCCATTGCTCTATATGTCTGTTCCTGTGCCAACACCACATAGTCTTGATTGCAGTAGCTAGGATCTAGTATATTGAAAGCAGGTAGACTATCTCTTTTCACTTTATTCTTCTTTTTTAAAATTGCTTTAACTGTACTAGCCCTTTAGCATTTTTGTATAAACTTTAGAATAATCATGTTTATATATACAAAAAACTCTTACCAGAATTTTGGTAGGAATTGCATTAAATCTGTCTATCAGTTTGGGGAGAGTGACATACTTACTATGTTGAGTCTTCCAATTCATGAATATGGTATGTCTCTCCATTAATTTGATCTTCTTTGTTTTCTTTCATCAGCATTGCATAGTTTTTAGCCTACAAGTCTTGCATAAGTTTTGTTAGATTTATATATAATCAGTTAAATTATTTCAGCTACAGTAAATGGTATTTTTTTTTAATTTTCATGTCCATATGTTTATTGCAAGTACATAGATATAGAATTAATTTGTGAATGTTTGTTAATGTTAGTGCTAAACTCACGTACTAGTTCTAAGAGGTTTTTGTTTTGTTTTGTAGATTTATTGGGATTTTTCTAGGTAGACAATTTCATCATCTGCAAATAATTTCTTCCTTTTAAATCTGCATGTGGTTTTCTTTCCTTATGTTTCCTTACTTCACTGGTGAGAACTTCTAGCATTATTTTGAATAAGAGTGGTAAGAATGTCTTGTTTTCTTAAATTTTCTGATTGTTTCCCAGTCTTAGAGATTTGTTCATTTTTCCTCAAAGTTCTATCAGTTTTTGCTTTGCATATTTTGCAGTTCTCTTGTTTGGTCCAGACACCATTAGGATTTATTATCTTCTTGATGGTTTGACCCTGGTTCTGTTCGTCTCTACAACTCATACTATAAATCCCTCTACTTTCTTTTCTATGTTTGTTGCTTTCATATCTTCTTCCTTTCTATGTCTTCCTTTCATTTTTCCCGGTATCTGTATCTTCTCCTCCGGAGTTCCTCTTCTGAACACCTTGAGGTTTTCCTTTGCATATTCATTCTTCCCTCCAAGACATTTTCATCTGTTCTCAGCCTCTTTCTTTCTCTCTGGCTCCTAACCATTTCCCTTTCTCTAAGAGCAAGGATTGTGAGCAAAAGCACAGAGAGGAGCTCTGAGGAGTCCCTCTGGTGGGGAGGAGTGGAACGGCAGGTAACAAATGAACCAAACCCCCCACCGCCCCCACCAACCCTCATGCAGTTTTCTCTCTCTCTCTCTTTTTTTTTTTTTATTTTGGCTGGAACTTGGCAAAACTTAGGATTACAGACATCGTCAGTATTTCTGTATGACTCCTCTTGAGATTTTCTGCAGTGCCTAAACAGACCAATCTTTCTGCAAGTCACTTGGCTTTACTCTATTGCATTGAATCTATTAGACAAGGCCATTTTTGAATGACTTTTTTGGTTTCCAAGCATAAGCCCCTGTGTTCTATTTAGTGCTGTTAAACCTTAAGTTACATGTTCCCTTGTATATCATTCAAAGTCAGTAATGATGAGACCTAATGACTTTGTGGTATAGTAAGTTTCCTTACTCCTAGAACATGAGCCTCTGACAGTGGTTCTTAAACTTCAATGTGCATAAGAATCACCCAGGGAGTAAAGTGGGCCTTCCTGGACCTCAGCACAAGTGAACAGACAATAGAGCTGGGTGGGGTCAGGAATCTACATTTTTACAAACCGTACTGCCACGCCCCATTATTCTAACACAGCAGATCTCAAACCACACTTTGAAAAACACTGGTATAAATGGTTGAATAACCAATGAGATAAAATAAGAAACTACCTCTGAGAATTAAACAGAGAATTTAACTCTGATCTCTCCTAGATATGCACTACCATGTTTTATTTGGTTGTAGGTAGATGCAAATGTGTGCCTCTTGTAGGCATGTAAAGCATGGCCTTCTGGTTACCTTATGGATATTTATATGTGATTTTTGAAGATATATGAGTGGGAGGTGCTGTCTCAAATGAACTGGATTCTGTTTTCCTGGTTTCTTGGTTAACTAAACACAGCCAGTCACCATCCTGTGCTATAGATGGAGAGACAGAGCAGGCAATCACAGATGAGATTTGGCACTCCTCTTTGGCACCCTGAGCCAAAATCCCTGCAGAACTCCCATCACTCTTGCCTCCCCACTGATAAGGCCCAAACCTTCCCACTTTACTTCTGTCATCACTGCTGTCAGTCCTAGCAAGTCTCCATGGGAACCAGGGGTGCCAGGGCTGGCAGCACCTGAGAGCAGTGAGACTGGGATGGGGAGAACGGCCGTGGTAACAGCCTGGAGCCTTCTAGGCAACTCCTGACATGGCAGCCAGGAGCCTCTGCTGGGCCAGTGGGGCAGGCAGGAGTCTGTCTCCTCTCGCATTTGGCTTGCCCTTGCCTCTGCCTTTGCTTTGGCCCCAACTCTCCAGCTCACATGTTGCCTTCTCCCCTGCAGCCTAGTCTCATTCCAGGTCACTGCCAGCCCTGGCCACCCTTGGCTGCAGAGCCCAGCTCCGGGTTCATCTTTCACTCCCTTCTCCTTTCTGGAACTCCAGAAGCACCTCACAGGGGCATAGTACTCTGGCACTTACTTTGTAATCATTAGAGTCGTGTAAAGTCTCTGTACTGTGACTTTTTCCTCCCTAAGAAGGACCCTGTTTTGTGCTTCTTTTGTATCTTGCAGTTTCTTGGACACACTCAGTATACTTGTGGATAAATGGGTGGATTGGTCCAAGGACTTCACAAGTTCAAGGGCCTTTTGAGCCCCTGGGTAAGAGGCAATTGTCATCAAATACGGGGACAAAGAGTTACACACATGAGAAAAAAAGGTAAAGCCGATATATCTCCTAAATTCCTAGAAAACGAGTACACAGTTTTCAGATAGAATTGCAATTTTCTCCTGCTGATGTACAACTGTCTGTCTGCTGGTTTTGTTTGGTTAGTTCCTTCTTAGATAGTCCGCCCTAGAGAACACGGTTCTCTCCTATCAATTGGTTATAGGCAGCCTCTGGGCATTGGTCAGTGTTCATTCTTTCTAGAAACATTAGGATTTGCTTTAACCATTGCTGATTCTTTTGAGTAGAAAAAAGTTTTTTTAAAGTTATTTTAAGGTCGTGTGTGTGTGTGTGTGTGAGAGAGAGAGAGAGAGAGAGAGAGACTTGGTTTCACTCCTTTGTCCAGCCTGGAGTGCAGTGGTGCAGTCACAGCTCACTGAAGTCTTGACCTCCCAGGTTCAAGCAATCCTCCCACCTTAGCCCCACGAGTAGCTGAGACTACAGGCCTGCACCACCGCTAATTTTCTGATTTTTGTCGAGACAGGGTCTTCCTTTGTTGCCAGAGCTGGTCTTGAGCTCCTGGGCTCAAGTGATCCTCCCAATTTGGCCTCCCAAAATGTTGGGATTACAGGCATGAGCCACCACGCCCAGACTAAAAAGTTCCATGTAAATAATATGCATAATTCAATAGGAAAGAAGTGGGTGTTTATAGTATAGCCTTACTCTGGTTAAAATATTGTATCCCATAGGTATTTACTGCACCACTATTACTTCTGTGATGACAGGGTGGGTCCAAGTAGATCTCATCTTCGAATGAATAAATGACTCATGGATACTATGTCCCCGTTGTTAAGAGCTCAGGGCTTGGAATCAGAGACCTGGATTTTTGACTTGTCCACAATCCTGTGCTGCGACTCAGGATTGTGTAAAAGGTGGGCAATACCAATATCTATTTGATGGGACTGTTCTGATGATTAACTGAAATAATGCATGTAAAGTGTTTGGCACAGTCCTTGGCATGCAGTAAGTGCTTAGTAAACATTAGATTTTCTTCTTACTATTATGACAGCTGGCTAGGATTCTGGATCTTGTGCCAATTCAAAAATACCATAGTGTAAAGTATTGCAATGGAAAGAGAACAATCATTAATTGAGAATCATTAATTGAGAACCTACTGTGTTAACAAAAACGTGTAAGACACATGTCAGCTTCAAGGACCTTGTGATTTAATGATGGAGGAAACGCATTAAAAAATAGCTCTAGGTGCTATAGGAGTAGGACAGAAAATTAAGAGCTTTGGAGACTTAGAGAGTTCGTGGGCTGGGAGGTCAAATCCTGCAGAGCCTAGTGGGCTGTGATAAGCACTGTGGATTAAATTTCCACGCACTCAGGATGAACCTAAATCCCTAACATGGCCAACAATGTCCTGCACTCTTTGTCCTACCTATCTTTCAAGACTCATTTGGGATCACTCTATTTCTTACTTAATACAATTGTCTTTGGCTCCTCAAAACATCAAACCTGTTCCTGGCTCAGGTCGTTGCACAGGAACATCTCCTTCAACTGTGCTCTCAAACCCTAGGCCAGTGGAAGCTTCAGCTGCTTGTGGGGACGGCTTGTTCTAATTCACACAAAGGCACCAACATGTACTCTGCTTTTACACACACCCTTCACTCCAAATAGAATTCCCTTTCCCCAACTGTTTGCTGGTTTCTACTTTTTTTGGTCTACATTTAAATAAATGTCAGTTCCCTAAAAGGCATTCTCTGACTCCCAATCTTAATTTTTCCCTTTTAACCCTTAATCGTAGCACCCTGTGCTTTTCCTTTGCAACCATTTCACAGTTGCAGGTGCACATTAATTTATATGATTCTTTGTCTAGCAATTGTCCATGTTGTAGCCTGTAATCTCCATGACCATGTCTGTTTTTCTCCCGTGCTATCTCTAACACCTAGCATAATACCTGAACGGAGTAAATCTAAAAAAAAACTAACCAAACAAAAAAAACCAGTAATTTCTTCAGGAAATGAATGAATGAAGAGGGGGGCTGCTTAGAAAAGGAGAGGCCAGCTAGACCTTGGAAGAAGATTGTTGGCTAGGCAGAAGGGAGCTGCGAGGGCATCCCAAGAGGAGGGAATGGTGTAAGCAAAGGCTTGCAGGTGGGAGTGGGCAGGGGTGTGCAGGAGAACAGGCTGACCTACTTGAGCAGTGGGCTTATTTGGGGAGCTGAAAGAAGTCCTGTGTTAAAAAGTTGTATTAGAAACAATGTGTGAAGGATTTGACTACCAGGACCTGAAGCTCTAGTGCAGGGCTTCCAGATTTGGGGGTGGTCTCAGTAGGAGAGTAATATGACTAAGTTGAGTTTGGCAAGAGTGGATCTGAGTACACAGAGCAGACAGAAAGGAGGTGGAAAGGAAAGGCCACCAGCTGGGGGGCTGATGTCATAGTCTATGTGGGAGATGTCTCTGATCTCAGACTAAGACAGTGTCCGCGGGAGAAAAAGTGGCTTGTGTAGGTGAGGCTACAAGCTGAGAATCAGTCAGACCTGGTAACTCTTCCTTGGCTTTGGAGAGAGAAGGAGACAGACCAGAGAAGAGGGAGGGGGCAAGATGGTTTGTTTTCCATGAAGAAATGAAGTGGAGGACACAGTGATGGCAGAAGGGCATGACAGAACTGGGGAAGCTTGTCAGCATGGATTCAGACCCAGAGAGTTCACAGTCATGGCCGCCCAGCCCAGAGAGCTCACGGTCATGGTCGTCCAGCCCAGAGCCCGAGCTGCTGATCTAGCGCTTAGGGGAGGGGCCCTGCGTGAGAGGTGAGGGCTTGAGGACAGGTGACATCTTTGGGAGGCGAGTGTGAGAGAAAGCCACAGGGTCAAGGGCTATCTGTCTCAGAGGGAAGAGCAAGAAGCCTCCTGGAGGCAAAGCGGAGCTGTGGGAGAACTGGGGGCAGAGAAAGGATCCTGGGGTCACGACTCCAGAGTCACAAAGAAGCAGGTGGTCATACCAAATGTTGCAGGGAGTCAAGGAGGGGTGGGACCCCCATGAGGCCTCTCATCGCAGGACTGGGAAGTCATGGGTGACCTTTTAGAGAAGAGCTGGGACAGAAGCCAAAGCTGGGACTTACACCGCTGGGTGGGTGGCAAGGACTTGTTAGAGCAGGTGTGGCTCACTTATTCAAGGAGACATAGGAGCGAGAGGGGCACCCTGTGCTGCGGGACTTCCCCTGGGACTCCCAGGGCACCACATCCAATACTTCCATGGAGACCCCACCCAACCCAGTCTCTTCATAGGACTTACCAGCTCTAATCCAGGGAAGGAAAGGAACAAAGTTACATTTGTACCATTTCCCAAGAATTGTCTTTGTAGAGGAGAAAGACTAATTTACTACACAGTCAGAGGGAAGGTGGGGAGGTGGATGGTCATAAAGAAAAAGGTGGTGGTTACTTGTTGAAGGGAAGTCGGTGATGATTACTTTCTGCAGGGCCAGAAATCTGAAAAAAAAAGTTAAGCCTGTGGGAAAATGTCACAGATCTCTGCTCCAAGTGAATGTCCCTCGGGCCAGTCATTAAAAACACCCTGGCTATAACCCTGTTCTTTTCATGTAAGCCAAGAGCCAAATGGCTGTTTGTACCCACTGTCCCTCATGCCATCTGGTGACATGACAAGCAATTCAACAACTACGTGTCCTCCCCTGAAACCAGAGAGCTGATGTTTCTCTCCGGTAATCTCCTGTCACTTTCTGCCACCCTCAAAGTAAGCCTGAGCTATGTATAGCTGGGCAGTTGGCATGTGACGTGCTCATGGAGGAGGCTGGCTCAGTGAAAGGACAGCTACTTTATGGGATTCAAGCGAGTATCGGGGGCCTCTTAGGTCTGGAATGGGTGGCCTCTGAAAGGGCTTTCAGGGAGAGGGAGGCTGTTGATTGTTTTTACTGGCATTTTGGACTATCACATTGGTCAATGCCAAGGAAGCGATCCAAGGGAAGATGCTATGTATTTTTTCCCATCCCACAATTCTGAGAATCTATATAGCAACAACAGTAAAAAAATAGCACTTACTGGGTGTTTACTATATGTCAGCTACTGCTTCAACTGCTTTACAGGAATTATCTTATTGAATTTCTACAAAACCCTCATGAGGTAGAGGCTTGCAAGAGGAAATCTAGGCACAGAGTGATTAGCCAACTTGCCTGGGGACACACAGCACTTAAGTGACTCAGCTAGGATTTCAACCCTGACACTCTGGCTCCAGAGCCCAAACTTTCATCCATTATATTTTGTTCCTTTACCTGAGCCTCAGAGGGACCTGGGCACAAATCCTCGCTTTGCAACTTACCAGCTGTGAGACTCTGGACAAGTCACAACTTACCTGATCTTCAATTTCCTTATCTAAAAAAATGAGATCTAATCTCACAGAAGTAACATGTATACAAGTATGTGGTGAAAGTTCCCTACCAATTAACTACAGTGCGAAGCCCACTACACCGAGTCAGTGGTTTTAGAGCCTGAGTGCACATCAGCATTCCCTGGAGGAGGAGCTGGTGAAAAGAGATTGCTGGGCCCACCCCAGAGTTTCTGATTCAGCAGGTTTGGGATATGACCCAAGACTTTGCATTTCTGCCCGGGTCCCAGGTGCAGCCGGGGCTGCTGGTTTGGGGCCCACACAGAGAGCCATTGCTCTCCCACAGTCTCTAACATAAAATCACAATCTTTTACTGCATAGCGTTTTGCCATGTCCAAACTGACAGAATGAGGGAGGCTGTCCCTGAAGGCCAGATTTGTTTTGTTTTATCCAAAAATATTATTGCAATGGAATTTTTAAAAATGAATTTGACATGCGGCAAGGCCATGCCCTTTTCCAATTTTTCTCAACAGAATTCTGTGCCCAAGAGCCTGTGAAAACACAGTCTGGAAGCCCAGGCCTTGACCTCCTCTGGTAGCCCTTCCCTCCCACTCTCCTTGGGGAAAAAGTTCCACATGATACTTAGTGCTTTCTGGGGCCAGAGACATCATCCCTTTTTAAACTAACCTTCAGTGAAGGTTGATGAACCTCATTTTAGAAAGGGAATGGGGTGCTTCCTGTCATGGAGAGGCCTGATCAGTGTAAAATAATGACTGAATGAAGAGATCTTTGACATACTGCTTCCACAGTGCACACTAAAAAACAGAAAAGGAACCTGTTCCTGCTTGGCTGAAGTTTCTGAAATGTCTGACTAGTGTTTATTGTGATAGCATCTGCTAATGACAGCAAATACCATGGATAACTAACTCGGGTGGAGAGTGGGAGTTTTCAGTGTGCTTTCACATACACAACAATTTCAGGAGCAGCCCTTCACTGAGTGCCAGGCGTGTGCCCGTGACTTCACACGTGTGACCTGTTTTGTCTTCTTAAAACTCCTGTGAGGAGGGTACTGTGGCTTACAGTTTATAAAGGAAGCACTCAGCCTTGAGGAGCTAAGTGACCCACCTGCAGTCACACAGCTAGTGCAGGGACTCGAGCCCAGGTGGCTGTCACTCCAAAGCCTGCACATCTCACACTGCTGGGCGCTACTGCCAAGAGCCATCTATGTGTTGCATTCCCTTCTTCTTCTGTGTCTGGAGGATGCTTCACTCCCTTCAGAAATTGGAGGTGTGTGGTCAGGCTAACAGTTAGATATCTAGGGCCAGAGTAATTGTGTGTGTTGTGTAGGTAGAAGCAGGTGAGCATGGGAGGGAGTACCCGTTGGCTCTCCTGGCCACCCAACTCACAGCAGATGGTGAGGAGAGGCCCCTGTCTGGCTTGGGGCACCTGGGCAGCAGGTGGGAGCTCCTGGAACCAGCACTCTGGGCACACAGAAGCGGCTCTGGCCTGCCCAGCGCATCACATTGCAAGATGCCGCACTGGCCCCTTTCCTGCGTGGCTGTCCAAACAGCAACAGCTTATCTGGCTAATTCTGACCTACTACATCCAGTTTATAAAACAGGGAAGCCTTAGGGGCTCCTTTGAACGGCTCAGTTCTTCAGGGGGCTGGCTTTCTAGGTGGAGCAAGTCATTTTGAAGGTGCACTAAGGCTAAGCTGACAATTATGCAAAAATACTCCACACCAACCTGTGAAGCTCAAACTACCAGAGAGTAGGGCTGCTGAGTAAAGAAAAACCTTGTGATTTGGAATCAGATTTTATTTCTTACTTTTAATTTTACTGCCTTATGTCATAATAACCCTTATAATATATCTGCACTGGTGACATTCATGGTATCTCACATCCCCATTTTAAAATTTGTGACTCTTGGGGCCAGGTGTGGTAGCTCGTGCCTGTAATCCCAGCACTTTGGGAGTCTGAGGCCAGCAGATCACCTGAGGTCAAGAGTTCGAGACCAGTCCAGCCAACATGACGAACTCTGTATCTGCTAAAAATACAAAAATTAGCCAGGCATGGTGGCACATGCCTGTAGTCTCAGCTACTCAGGAGGCTGAGGCAGGAGAATCACTTGAACTTGAGAGACAGAGGTTGCAGTGAGCCAAGATCACATCACTGCACTCCAGCCTGGGAGCCTGGGTAACAGAGCGAGACTCCATCTCAAACAAATAAATAAAAACAAATGAATTTATATTTTGGGGAGGAGGTCTACCTCAGGAAGGTGATGAATAGGTATCCTATTTGGGCTTGCACAATACTGGGGGCTTTGGAGGTGGGAGTAGTGAGAGGAGGTCCCAATGCTCTAAAAACTTCTGAATCAACAGTGTATTTTCCAGTTCATGAAACCTCTATTTCCTCATTAATTCCATAGGTAGAAGGAAACATTTAACTATTATCAACTCAATCCATGCTTTTACAAGCAGCATTTCTGTTCTTTTACCATCTCGCTCCATAGCATCACCTGTATTGCCCATGTGTGCCCAGCGACCCTGCACACAGAATTCAACAGCACTTGGGTTTCACAGAGAACTGTGATTTAAAAGTGAGCACCGCCTGAGACATCGTGGACTCTACATAAGGCTTCATTCTCCAAGCCAAACCAAAATAAGCCTGACCTCATCTAATTTTTCAGAGGGGAGCAGGTGTGAATTTGGAGGCTGCCATCTTTGGGCAGTGAACAGTTGGAAAAAATACCTGAAGTCTGTGTGTGCTGCTATTCCATGCCCAGCGTTTCCACCGGGCTCCATCTGCAGATTCACTCAACTCCAGCAACTTCATTTTGCCTTCCTCTCCTGGGGTTTGGAAATGCAACCACTGGGATATTTGCCAGTGCTAAATAGGTTTAGAACAAGGGTCAGCCTTATAAGGCTTGGAGGTTTCTGCCCACCTGTATGTATGTTTCGGGCTGAGAGTCCCAGGTTTAAAAAAAATCAATTTTACCCATATTTTGGTGGGATTAAGCAAGGGTAACAAACAGGTTCCTGAATCTGGCAAATTCAACCTCTTTACAATTCAACTCAATACTTTAAAACTTTTAACTTAGTCTAAAAAAGAGATCAAGGAGGAATATATTTTCAGCATAAGCAATTTATTTCTAATTCTTGACCTTTTCCTTCTTTCCCTCTCCAGCCATGCATCCAGCAAACATTAAGTTCCAAGTGCCAAGCAACAGCCCATTGGCTCTCACTAGTCATTTAGGTTCAACACATAGTCCGGTTGTACAATTTAATGCTGCTCAAGTGTGAGTGAAAATCCAGAGTACAAACTAAAGACATCTGTCCCTTTATAAGTTGGCACACTGCTTACAAACATGAAGCAATCCATTTCAGCTGCTCCTTGGCATAGTGGAAGGAGTATGTCATTTGAAACCAAATAGGTTTGAGTTCAAACCCTGTTTCATGATCTAATGTTTTATAGCTTTGTGATTTTGGGCAATTTTTACTTAGCTCTCTAGCTCATTTCTCTGTCTGTAATGTGAGAGTATGTTGTAAGAATTAAATAAAATAACATATGTAAAGCCCCATATTGACATGGTTTATGGTAAGTTCATAATACATGCTTTTCCCTTCTCCTCCTTTCCCTTCTCCCCATTCAACATTCATTTGACAAATACTGTTGAATACCCACTGAGTCAGGCCCTGGTTTAGGTGCTGGGGTATAGCAATGAATAGACCAAAGTCCTTGCCTTTGTGAATGTCACATTCTATAGGGGCTGCTGTAGTTTGGACGTCTGTCCTTCCAAATCTCATGTTAAAATTTGATCCCTAATGTTGGAGGTGGGGCCTAATGGGACGTCTTGAGGGTCATGGAGGTGAATCCCTTGTGAATAGATTAATATCCTCCATGGATGGGGCAGTGACTGAGTAAGTTCTCACTCTATTAGTTCCTCTGAGAGCTGCTTGTTAAAAAGAGCCTTGCACCTTCTCTCTCTCTCTCTCTCTCTCTCTCTCTCTCTCTCTCTCTCTCCCTCTCTCTGCCTCTTGCTTCCTCTGGTGCCATGTGATCTCTGCCTCTTCACCTTCTGTCATGAGTGAAAACAGCCTGTGGCCCTAGTCAGATACAGACACCCAATCTTCAACTTTTTTCAGACATCAGAATTGTGAGCCAAATAAACCTTTTATTCTTTATAAATTACCTAGCTTCAGGTATTCCTTTATAGCAACACAAATGTACCAAAAGAAGGGGTGTCATAAAATATGCAATATGTCAGCTAAGTACTATGTAGAAAAAACATAGCGGAGGGTGGAGGAGGTAAAATGAGTGCTTGGAAAGTGTGATTTACATGGGTAGTCAGGGAGATAACTTCTTTGATAAGGTGACATTTAAGCATAGACCTAAAGGAAGTTAGTTCTTCTCATCAATAACAGAGTAACATCTCCCTCGACTCTGGAGCCATTCCATCTGCATCTTTGTAAGTGCTATGGTTTGGATGTGGTTTGTCCTCATCAAAACTCATGTTGAAATTTAGGAGAGATCCCCTGGGCAGGTAGTGTGTGGTTGGCAGCAGAATATCCCAACAGCCTCTGTTGATGAGCTAAAGTGAGACTTTCTTAAGCAGGAAGAGCTTAATGTAACAAATGGCATTGAAAGAGGTGGTTGAACATAGCCAACACAGGCTCAGCAAAGCCTTGCAGAACAGAGGGAATGCCAAACAGGGATACATCGAGAGCAACCTGTGACCACCCGCAAGTCACTCCTCTCCAGCCCCAGAGAGGAGGAGTTAATAAACAATAAGAGGAGGAGCGAATAAAGCTGGCTGTGGTTAAGCAAGATGGCAAAGGATTTCCAGTCCCAAGCTCCCAAGCCCTGGTTTCCTCAGTTTGTAAACATGGGGTTAGCTGCACTGTGTTTAGAATCCTGACAAAATGGAGCATGTGGGCTGAAAGAAGGCAGCATTTGTTAAGTATCTTCTGTGTGCCAGAGCTGTGCTCTTGCTGGGCAGCCTCATTCAATCCTCACAACAGCACTGTCATCTCCACCTTACAAATAAGGAACCCAGGTCTATCTGATCTGGAAGCCCGTGTTAGAACACGCCATCTCTCAAGCACTTCAACCTCAAGGAAACGGTGATGTTGAAGGACTTTCTCTGGCAATATTTATAGGACATGATAGGAGCAGCAGCTTGCACAGCAGTTTCAAGGAAAAAGAAGAAGCAGGAAACAAAGCAGCAAGGAGAAACTGAATTCCCTGCCCATATCCTCTGTCTCTGAGTCCTGCAATGCTAATGGAAGTTGGCCACTGCGGTGTGACTAAATTTACTATCTTGGCGGAAGCTGCAAGAGACAGCATGCAGAATTGCAACTCTCTTTATAATTTGTGTTGACACCCCAATAGCAAAATGAGAAAAGGCATAGAAAAATAATTTATGGAAGAAAAAAATATATAAATGGCAAAATAATTTTATGGAAGACTTCAACCAGAAATCAAAGAAATGTTCATTAAAACAACAATGAAAATATAAAGACTTTTAAAACTAAAAACTGTGTCAGGATCCAAATACAGGGAAATTATTTTTAAAATATGTATAATGATACAGTGGAATACTATGCTGGTATTAACATTGCTGTTTAATAATATAGAAATACAATATATGGAAGTAAAAAAAAGCTGGAAATGAAATTCTATAAATGGTATAATTCTCAATTTTAAAAATGTATATTTATGTATAGAAAAAAATACTGGAAAGAAACCTACCAAAACATTATCCATGCTTATTTTGATGTGGTTATTTTTACTGCCTTTTCATTCTTTTTCACATACTCTGAAATTTCTAAATGAGTATGTGCTACTTTGTTGATGAAGAATACCCAGCCAGGGATCAGAATTACCAGCTGTTTAAGTCAGGATTACAGCTATCAAATGAGGGATTCAGATCAGCCTAGATGACTCTCATGAACAAGTATGTGTAGAATATCTGCATAGAACTATGGACCATGCACTGACCCCTGGGCCCTCCAGAGCTGGACTCTGGCCAGATTGGAAAGCAAAATTTGAGTTTGGTGCCTCTTGGTGTCCTGTTACTTGCCTTTTTCCTGCTAAGCTTTATAGACCTTATCTTCTCCCGCTTCTCCTCTTCCCCTCCTCAAGCCCTGTTCTCATGACAGAGTTCAGACTCTGGATATAAGTGATTGGCAACATCTCAAAGGTCTACCTCTCCCAGAGGAACTTGACTAAGTAGGGACAAAAATCTTACCCTAAAGGAATGAGGCTCTCTGCCAAATTTTAGGAAAAAGCTACCAGGTGGAAAAATACTTGAGAACCATCAGAATCTTTGCTTTTTTTTTTTTTTTTTTTTTTTGAGATCGAGTTTCACTCTTGTTGTTTAGGCTGGAGTGCAGTGGCGTGATCTTCGCTCACTGCGACCTCTACCTCCCAGGTTCAAGAGATTCTCCTGCCTCAGCCTCTCGAGTAGCTTGGACTACAGGCATGTGCCACCACACCCAGCTAATTTTTGTAGTATTAGTAGAGACGGGGATTCACCATGATTTCCAGCATGGTCTTGATCTCTTGACCCTGTGATCAGCCCACCTTAGCCTCCCAAAGTGCTGGGATTATAGGCGAGAGCCACCGTACCTGGTGAATCTTTGCTATTTTGCCAATAAATTCCTACGCATTTCACATACCAGTTCCGGCTCTTCCTCTTTTCTCTACTCTCCCTGAGAAGCTTGTAAGTTGTTCTGTTGTTATGGCAACCTCCCTGCACTGTAGTTGTTTGTTTGCATGTCTTCTTCTGTGTTTGGCTGTGTGCCTCTTGAAGGTCTCGTTTTCTCGTATCCACAGCATCTACCCCAGGGTCCAGCATGAAGTAGGTGGCAGATGCATAACTAATTGAATGGCATTTCAAGTGCCCCTCATCAGGCAATGGCCTCGCTCTGTGGATGGAGCTGTTTCTGGCTCTTTTCATTGACATCCCTTAGAGATGCAGACAAAATACATGTGACTGACTACAGTGTCCTTGGAGTTTCTTAGAATGGGGTGGCCTTACTGTGAGGAGCTGTGAGTTTCTAATTCCTAGAAATTCCTCAGGTGTTTCAACCTGGGGATAGCAACTCCTCACTGGAGAGTGAAATCAACTTCGTAGGTTGAATCAATTTTTAAAGTGAAATAGAAGAGAAGTGAGCAGAATAAAAATAGAAAATATATATTTTTTAATTCCCCAAGTAATGAGTATTGTTTTATGAAATTTTTGTTTTTGGTGTGTATGTGTGTGTCTGTGTATACTAGGTCGTAGTGGGTTACAATAAAAAGTGTCAGAAGCCAACTTCCTAAGCTGCAAGGAGGAAGGGAGCCACTTCCCTTGCAGCTATTTGCCCACAGCTGAGACCACACTGCCTATGGATGGACACTAGAAACAGCCTCCTCTTTTTCCTCCATCCTCTAACAGTCATAGCCCTGGAAGTGGGCAGACTATTTTTCTTTGTGCAAGTGTGGGGTCTAGAGGATTGAGAGGACAAAATAGTTGTTTCGACCATGAAGAAAGTTGAAAGGCATATTCACTCTTTCCACTCATGGACTTCCTGCAGCCATTTTTTCCTCCATGCTGCACTGGACGAATCTCTCAGCAAAGGTCTGCCCCTTCCCCACTTTCACTAATGGATCCCCGACTTCCTCCTCAGTTTGGACTTTTGCATGAGCAGTGCCTCCAGGCCATATACTTCTAGGCCCTGCTGGTGGGACAGCTGGCGTCATCAGACCTGGGCCCAGAGGCTGAGCAACTCTGTTTAAGGAAGACTCTTGAAATCATCTTAAACAGACTACCCAGCAGCCCCTTGGGCATTCTCACACTGATGTCAGGAGCAGTGCAGTGTAGGTATTAAGTACAACGGCCTTCTGCAGTAGCTGTGTGCCCTTGAACAACTTAGCCTCTCTGCTGCAGTTTCCCCATCTATAAAATGGGATTGGTATCTGTACCTACTTCACAGAATTATTGTAAGGATTAAACAAGCTAATACCAAGAGCTTAGAACAGTCCTGCACTTAGTAAGCATTTAATAAACATTATTATTATTTAATCGTTTCTTAAGCCTGCATGATAGTTGTTATTTTTCCGTATTTATAGATAAGGAAATGGGGCTCTGAGAAATTACATAATTTGCCCTGTGACCTGTGCCTAGTAGAGACAAAGTCAGAACTTAAATCCAGATATCCTGACTTCAAATTCTGTCTTCTTTTTCTCCTAATAATGCCTCACTGCAGCTCTAGCAGCCTAAGGGGCATCAGATTAACTCCTGTGGTGAATTGACCCCTATCGGTCTCTGCTGGGCTGGGCACCCAAGTGTGAAAAGGGCACTCTTGGATCAAAGGTGTCTGGAGGGATGGTAAGCCCAGGGAAGTTCCTGCTCATGAATTTGCATAGTCTTTGGGAACAGACATACCTGGGGGAGCGAGGGAGAGAGAGAGAGAGAGAGATGGATGGATGATAGAAAGAGATTTCTTTTAAAAAAAAAAATTAGAATCAGAAATGAATGTCCTTGCCTGTGCTGGTCACCCAAAGGCATTCTCTTAAGAGTTATAGGCTAACTGGACAGTGATGAGCATATAGGGGAGAACCCTTGTGCCTTCAATTACGTTTTCATAACCATGTCTCTCAATGACTGAGTATGGCAGTTTGAGATGGAGATACAATGTAAGTGTTGGTGTCGTGGGCTAAGCAGCAGCCAGGATCTATGTCCTGTTCTTTTCCAGCCTGCGATTTGCTCTCTTCTATTGTATGAAGGCTTAATAACTATCCCTGCTTTCTCTTTTCTTGCAACCCACAGAGAGAACTGAACTTCCACATTCAGTTCTCAAGGTTGGAGATGTATTTTTGATGTATTTAGGATAGTTTTGCTGGATTTTATTACAGTCTATTTTTTTTAATCAAATCCACGTGGGTTTTATATGATAATTCTGTTAATCAAACTATTTCATTAACCTGAGTTCTCTGATTGTTCCGGATAATACACTGTAATTCTCAAACATCCTTTTCACAGGATTGTGCCTGGGCTAGGCATGGGGACTGATAAGGCATCTTGGTGCCCATTAGCATTCTTGGCAACCTCAGGTACCCTTAAAGTGTAAGCCATCTTAAGCTGTCCAAGAGGAGCTGCAGAAATAGTTTCTGGGGCACTCACAAATGATTAGAAAATGGGCCTCAGTGCCAGGTTACAAACAGGCAGGCCATATAATGCGGATAAAATAAGAACTGACTTCAGCTCTGCCCTAACATCACACCAAGAACTTTCTGAGAAAAAAAAATCATATAAATGAATATGCCACTCAGAAGATCTGCACATAACTACATTCTGTAATGCTGACTGATAGCAAATCATGAGAGAGGAAAGTCATTTAATGACATTCTCCATCTGACCCATGGAGAGAGGCAAGGTCAGGTAACTCTGGTCTCTCCAGGATCATGGGGAGATTTGAGAGAGCAGAGTGGGCACACTGAGTGAAATCCACAAGTAGTCCCTGGATTTCATTTCAGCCAAACAGTTTTACCAACAGTTTCTACATTCTATCTGGGAAACACTGGCTGGGACAAGGGCCCTTGAAAAGTCAAGGGGGCCATAATGTGAAAGACTTTACATTAGACCCGTCATAGCGCAGTGCCTTTGATCCTCTCCATATGAAGAGCTTGGACCCATCCCTCATTGTTCACACATCCCGGCTTTGTGACAAGAGCATCTGATTCATGTGAGGCCAAAATGAAGCAGACTTCAGTCTGTATCCTCTGCATTCTCATTCCCACATCCCAACCCCTGGCCAAAGGCATTCCCTCAGCACCCATACCCACTGGGGCAGCGCGGACAGCATGCCCTTTGATGACTCACCTCAAGCACGATTTCCTTCAGTTGAAACTGTTTTTGTGCAACCTTATCTGAAGACACCGGCTCATGGTAGTAGAGGCAGAGCAAATCATATTTCTTTAAAACCTGCTTGAAGTTCTTCTCGGAGAGACTTACCACTCGGTCCTTCCCATCATACGTGGGGAAATTAAGCCCCTCTTCTGCCCCACAAGAGGACAGCAAATAAACCCCCACAATAAACAAGTGAGTTCTCTTCATTTGGGAAAAGTTTTGTTTCTCGTTCCCAGATATGCTGTGTGCAGGAGAGAGGACAGAAGACTGCTAGAGGCCTTGTTGAGCCAAGCAGGGAGCAGACAGACTGATTTTGTCTCTCTTCTTTGCCCTTCCTGGGGCCCAGAAGTGACTCTTCACCTCCTTGGGTCCAGCCAGCTCTGGAATCGTGGGCTCAGGACAAAGAGCAGACACACACATAGACACACACCACACACACACACACACACACACACATATGCACGCACGCGCGAGAGTAGAAAAAGAGCCAGGCTAGGGAGGCTGGGAGGCCAAGCCCCAGATACCTTACATAGCTCTGCTCAGCCTCTGTCTCATTAGGAACTCCATTTTTAGGATGCAGTTGTTTCAGGCTAAAAATAAATCATGCAATGAATAAAAAAGTTAGATACGACACTGTAGAGGGACTCGCTGATACAGTCTGTCAGGGTGGTAAAGAGGGAAGAGGCAGGAGGAAAAAGACAAGAATATGCACGCATGAAATAAAGAGGCTAGAAAGCCCAAAGAAGGAAAAACTCGAGAGGGAGAGAGATAAGGGACTATGGCGCCAGTAAGCAAATGGAGACTTGGAACACTCGAGCATTACTGAATCGTTCAATCACCCCAGGGAGGGAACTCAGCCTGTCCTCTCATGGCAATTGCTCATCCCCTGCTCCTCACTGCACCATGGAACAAAACGGAGCCCCAAGGTAGACTTCTTCATGTTCTACTCCTATCTTTTTCTGCCTTCCATCCTCTCTTCTTAGAAATCCTCTGCCAGCCACTGGGTGAGGGGTTCAGGGACATCCTGCTGAACCCAGCTGACACCAGAAGAATCTGTCCTCATTCAAATAAAATGAAACAAGCTTCAGAGTTCAAATCTTACTCTGTCTTTTAACAGCTGATGAACTTTGGAGCGTCACCTGCCCTCTCTGATCTCAGTTCCCCTCTATGTCAAGTGGGGCTGAATATAACCATAAGGTTTAAAACACGTAGATGGAAAAGCGTGGCACAACATAGGTGCTCAAAAACAGTAGCTAGTATACTTACTTCTCACCGGAGCTGGCGGAACATTGGTTATATAATGGGTATTTGTCTGTTTCTAATATGAGTGGTTTGTGAACCCTTTCTTGTCCATTTCTGCCTTGAATCCAGTAGGCAATTGGGGCAGAAGTGATGAGGCTCATCCTACAGTTGAGCTAGCAGGTTCAGAGAGACCCGCAACTTATCTGAGTTTGCCACATTTCTAACTGCTGGAGCAAGAATTCAACCCTCCAAGCTGGTGCTCCTGGTCGCTTTGCTTCCGACTGGGCAGTTCCCTTGCAGACACCCCTTTTCTTAAGCAGCTTCTTGACCATGTCTTCCAGTCCAACCCTGTCCGGTCATGTCTCTCCACTCTTCAAAGGCATCTATGGCACTCATGATTCTGATCAAGTTTTTGTTTTGCTTTGGTTTAAATCAGCTTTGGAAAGACAGAGTACTCTGTCACGCACAGCTTTCACAGGGGCTCGAAGGAAAAGAGAACACCCTTGGCCTCTCTGAGTAAGGCGAGGCTCCCCTGCAGTCAGAGGGCCTCACATTGAGAGTCGGACTGATGTTACACTTCATGTGCAGGAAGTCGGGGCCTTGAAGAACCCATCACTAAAACCCTTGACAGCATTCCGTTCTTCCGAATGATGTAGTCTCTATGTTTTCAAAAGACAGAACCAAGAAGATCCATTCTAAGGTGCACTTAGCTTTCCAAGTCAGTGGCAAGCACACAAGATCTCTGCTTTCTTTAGCAAATGTAAGGGGAAAAAGATTTCTGAGTGAAACAGCGTGTGTCTGGTGTTTTTGAGGTCAGCCTCCCAAAACTGTTCCCAGTTGTCTCCATCTTACTGGGTTACCTTAATTTAGAATTTGCTCCACTTCTCTCAATATGTAAGTAGGTTTTTTTAACTGTTACTGAAAAATCGGGAGATATTTAAAGTCAGAGTCTTTGAGTTTCCTTCTGACTTACAATTGACAAAACTGTAAGGAAAAATAAATAATTTTTTTAAAATGTAGTTTAGCCTTCAAGTCTGGTTTACTATGAAAAGCAAAGCCCGCTCTGTGGGAAGTTCCTGCCCCAAGATCATGGACTCAATTTGGGCCAGGCAGCCCAGCCCTGAGGACACGCGACTACTGACATATGCCGTGGTGATCAGGGTTCCCCCAAGCACGCACGAGAGATATGAGGTCTATACTCACGCCCTACTCTCAGAAAGAGGTAGGTTTTCATAGTTTACATTTAATGTACCAGGCTTATTTTCTGCCTGCGTTTCATTTACCTTTTTTTGTTTTTGTTTTTCCTCTGCCTCACTGCTCACCAATTTTAACTCATTTATTTTTTAAACAAGGAATGCTTCACACGTTTCTGAGTCAATCTCACATCCTGCAAATCAGCTGTTTTTTTTCCAGTTTTAGCTACAGCTCAAGCCAATGCATCATGTACTCCTAATGTATGTGGTTCTGCTGAAATGTGTGTATTTTTATGTGCCATTATTAGGTACTTTTTGTTTTGTTTTTAAACAAGAAGGGGTAGAACAAAATACACAAATGAACACAAATAAATGTTCACTGTTGTCACAGTATATGGCGTAGGCCCCTTTTCCAGTTCTTCACTGAGTGGCTGCCGCCTAGAGTTCCTTAATCCAACCCAGCTCATTTCATTTGTTTATTCTTGACAGGTGGCAGAACGATTTTCTCTCAGACCATTTTACCTACAAAGAGAAACGTGTGTGCTCACACCTGCCTTGGCAGGTCTGCAGGTCTCGATCTGGGCGCCTGAGGCCCCGGAGAGCGAAAGAACCGCCCCCTGGTCCCCCTGCCCCGCCCCCCGCCGGTGTGATTAGGCAGGAGCCCTCAGGCTGGGGCCCTCGCGTTTCCAATCTGTGAAAGAGGGATCGTCACCAAGCTCCTCCTTCTGGCTCTAAAATGTTAAAATCTGTTACAAGATTTTCTTTTACCAGGATAGGCCTGCGCTCAACCCACAAGTGTGAGGAAGTCTGATGAATGTTCGCTGCGGAGGAGGCTTTTGGTGTGCGTGGCTCCGGAAGAGTCCAGGCTCGCCCCTTCTCCAAGGTAGAGATCGCCTACGAAGTCACGGCTGCCAAAGTCCCTTTCTTTGGCTAAAATACTCCACCCAGTGGACAAAAGAGAAAAACGCCTATTTCTTTGCTCCGGTTCCTGGAGGAAGCACAGCCTATGGCCTGGTAGAAAGACTACAGAAATGCCCAGGTCTAGAGCCCTGTGCTCCACGAGCCTCCGGCATCCTCTGGCCAGGTCTGATCGAGCTTGTCAGCAACCCCAGGGCCCTCCTTCTCAGCTTTATCAGGTGGTCCCTGGAGCCTTCCTGCCTCCTCTGCACCAGGAAACTCCTCAACAGAACCAAGCAGAAAGAGATCAATGCCATCCCGAAAAAGAGCCCCAAAGCTCCACCAATATGATTCCAGGTTTCGACAAATGTCACTTCCTCAGGGAGGCCTTCAGTGTAGAACAGGAGCTGACACTCACTCCCCTTACACACTGTACTTCTCCTTGGAAACTCCTCTCACGGGGAGCCTTCTCCCTCTCCCAGCTGAATCTCATTGGCACTGGGGCGGCATCTGTTCACAGTAGCCTCATAGCAAGCCTGCTGCCTACAGTAGTTCTCATGAACTGTTAATTAAATAAATCTGTAGCATTACTTTGTGGCCGGGCCAGGTGGCTCACACCTGTAATCCCAGAACTTTGGGAGGCCAAGGCAAGACCAGCCTGGCCAACATGGCAAAAACCCATCTCTACTAAAACATAAAAATTAGATTGGCATGGTGGCGCCTACCTGTAATCTCAGATACCCAAGAGGCGGAGGCAGGAGAATTACTTGAGCCGGGGAGGCGGAGGCTGCAGAGAGCTGAGATTGCACCACTACACTTCAGCCTCGGTGATAGAGCGGGACTTCATCTCAAAAACAAACAACAACAAAGTTATTTTAACAGCAGAAACAAGAGGAACAGAGAAAGAATAAAGAGAAAGAAAGAAAAGAAAATTAATTCAGAAGAGGTAGACAAGAACAGATAAATGGAAAGCTTAGGGCTAATTTGTCCTGGAACTAGGGGGAAAATATAGGCTTCTTGAGGGTAGCAGTAAAAGAACAGAAAAGAGCCTGAATATGGAGGTTATATCAAAGGGTCCAAATGGAGGGTATGGTAGGCAGAATAGTGCCCCCACCCCACTCCCACACACACAGGATGCCCAGGTCTAATCCTCAGAACCTGTGCGTGTGTGTTTGTGTGCGTGTGTGCGTGTGTTGCCTAGTATGGCCAAGGAGTCTTTGCAGATGTGATTAAGGCTCTTGAGATGGAGAGATTAATCTCGATTATCCTGGTAGATCCTCGTGAAACAGAGGCAAGAGGGTCAGAGTGTGAGAAGGAGATGGAGGATGGAAGCAGAGGCTGGAATGACACAGGCCAGCAGTCAAAGCATGCAGGCAGCCTCTATCTAAGAGGTGGAAAAGGCCAGAGAGGATTTTCCCTGAAACCCTGCAGGAGGAATGCAGCCCCGCAACCCATGTTAGACTTTTAACCTCCATAACTGTAAGACAATACATTTGTGTTGTTTTAACCACTAAATGTGTGGTAATTTGTTACAGCAGCAATAGGGAACGAATAGAGGGTGACAGTGAAAACGGACTCCTAAAATGACAAAAGGCTGCCTATCCTATGGCCTCAGCTGTTTTGCCTATAAAGTAGCCTGTTTTTTCATCGAGCTCCATTGCCTGTACCAGACAGATGAGAAAACAGCTCAGCTCAGCACAGCTGATCAGGTCATTTACATTTATGATTCCTTTGAGCCTTACTCCATGAGAGAGCTGGAACATGTGTTTCTTGGAGCAAGTCCCTTCATTCCTCTCAAGACCTCTCCAATAATCTAGATCCACATTCTCATACCTTTTTGACTTTTCCTTTTTTTAAAAAAAAATATATTTTACTGCATTTTAGGTTTTGGGGTACATGTGAAGAACATTCAGGATTGTTGCATAGGTACACACATGGCAATGTGGTTTGCTGCCTTCCTCCCCATCACCTATATCTGGCATTTCTCCCCATGTTATCCCTCCCCAGCTCTCCACCCCTCACTGTCCCTCCCCTAGTTCCCTGCCACAGACCCCAGCGTGTGATGCTCCCCTCCCTGTGTCCATGTGTTCTCATTGTTCAACACCCGCCTATGAGTGAAAACATGCGGTGTTTGATTTTCTGTTCTTTTGTCAGTTTGCTGAGAATGATGGTTTCCAGATTCATCCATGTCCCTACAAAGGACACGAACTCATAGTTTTTTATGGTTGCATAATATTCCATGGTGTATATGTGCCACATTTTCCCTGTCCAGTCTATCATCGATGGGCATTTGGGTTGGTTCCAGGTCTTTGCTGTTGTAAACAGTGCTGCAGTGAACATTTGTGTGCATGTGTCCTTTGACTTTTCCTTTTTATGGTAATATACAATCTCTCAATATCTCTCCTTAGGAATTTTTTTTTAAGTTGCCGTTTTTGTGTAATATATTTTTTAAAAATTATTTTCAAATATGTCTAGGTTGAGATTGTTATAAAATTCATCTTACTATAATTCATAATAATCATTATATACAGAATAAAGATAAATTATAATTTGCCAGTTCATAAATGATTCATTGTTTAATTTAAAATAGTTAGACAACAGAAAGGTTGATTTGTCAGCAAATGTTTAAATGGCATATTGGTTTAGGAAACATATATGAGAAATAAAGATTGAAGTTTTTTCTTTTTTAAATTGAGATATAATTGATATACAAGAAATTGCACATATTTAAAGTGTGACATTTGATGCATTTTGGCATATGCATACACGCAAGAAATGATCACCACGATCAAGATATTGAACATATGCACTGCCTACAAGTTTCTTGAGCCCTTTTATAATCCATCCTTCTCCCCTCCTCCTTCCCCTAGTCCTTAGGCAACCAATCTTTCTTGTCACTATAGGTTAGTTTTTATTTTCTATAGTTTTGTGTAAATGGAATCATACATTACCTATTCTTCTTCTTTTTTTTTTTTTTTGATGTGGCTTATTTCAGTCAGCATAGCTATTTTGAGATTCAGTAATGTTACATATATTAATTGTCCATCCATTTTTATCACTAGAATTACATTGTATCAATATATACAATTTGTTTATTCTTTTTCCGTTAATGGAAATTTGTGTTGTTTTCACACATAAAGCTAGTATGAACATTAAAATTTGTGATTCAATCTAGTTAATATAGTGTAAGTATGAATCAAAGTAGTGTTTTTCTGGCATATTCCATTGTTCTGTATTATACTATTGCTTGAAAAGACTCCAATTCTACTGAATTGCCTTAACATGTTTGTTAAAAATTGGTCATCCGGCCAGGTGCTGTGGCTCACGCCTGTAATCCTAGCACTCTGGGAGGCTGAGGCGGGTGGATCACTTGTGCTCAGGAGTTCAAGGCCAGCCTGGCCAACATGGTGAAACCCCATCTCTACTAAAAATACAAAAATTAGCTGGGTGCAGTGGTGCGCACCTTTAATCCCAGCTACTCAGGAGTCTGTGAGGCAGAAGAATCACTTGAACCTGGGAGGCAGAGGTTGCAGTGAGCTGAGATCATGCCACTGCATTCCAGCCTGGGGGTTAGGAGCGAAATTCTGTGTCCAAAAAAAAAAAAAAAAAAAAAAACCAGTGGTCATCCATATATGTGTTGGTGTATTTCTGAGCTCTCTGTTTTGTTCCTTTTATTTATCTTTTAAAAATATTCATACTGTGTATTAGTTTTGATTACTGTAGCTCTGAAAGTCTTGAAGTCAGGTATTATTAGCTTTCCAACTTTCTTCTTCTTTTTAAAGTTATTTTGGGTAGTCTAGATCCCCTACATTTCCATATGATCTTTTGAATCAGTTAAACAGTTCTAAAACAAAAATCTGTTGGGATTTTTATTGGAGAGAATTCATATCCTTACAACACTGAGTCTTCTAAAACATGAACAAGATGTATATATCTCTATAAATTTCAGTCTTTAATTTCTTTCAGCAATGTCTTATAGTTTTCCCTCTTTAGGTACTAGATCTTTCATCAGATTTAATCTTTAAATATTTCATAGTTTGGTGTTTTAAAAATGATAAAGTTTTAAAATTTTGATTTCCATTTGTTTGTTGATAGTAAATATAAATATAATTGATTCTTGTGTGTTGGTGTTGTAGCCTGTAAACTGGCTAAATTTATTAGTCTAGAAGCCATTTTGTAGATTCCATTGGATCTTCTTCATAGATGTTATGTCATCTGCAGATAAAGACCTATTTATTTATTCATTTGAAATCTGGATGTCTTTTGTTTCTTTGGCTTGTTTTATTGCACTAACTAGAACCTCTAGTACAATATTGAACAGACATGGTAACTGCAGACATCCTTGTCTTGCCCTGATCTTAGGAGAAAAGAGTTCAGTTCACTTACTGGCATGGTGGTAGCTACAGTTTTTGTTTTTGTTTTTGTTTTTTACAGATATCCTTTACTAGGTTTAGGAAATTGACTTCTTTTCCTAGTTGGTCGAGACTTTTTCTCAAGAATGAATATTGCAATTTGTCAAATACTTTTTCTACATCCATGGAGATGATCATATGGTTTTGTTTTTTTTAACTATATTGATTTGGTAAATTACCAAATTGATTTTTTTTAAAAGTTAAATCAGCCTTAGATTTCTAGTGTAAACCCCATTTGGTCATGATGCATTATCATTTTTATAAATTTTTCAATTTCATTTATGAGGATTTTGTTTAAAATGCTTGTGCCTTTGTTCATGATGGATATTGATCGTAGCGCTTTGTGCAGGTCCAGATTACCATTTGGTGTCATTTTCCTTGCCAGAAAAACTTCCTTTAACATTCTTGTGGTGCAGGCCTGCTGCCAATTCTTTTGGCTTTTGTTTGTTTGAAAATGTTTTTATCTTGCTTTTTGTCTGAAAGATATTTTTACTGGGTAGAAGTTGTAGGTTGACATTCTTTTTCTTTCAGTACTTTAGAGCCACTCCACTGTTGTCTTGCTTGTATTCTTTCCTATAAGCAATTACTGTCATCCTTATATTTGTTCCATTGTATATCACTTCTTTTTTCCTCTGGCTGTTTTCAAGATGTTGTTTTTACCAATAGCTTCAAGTAATTTGATTTGAGGTGACTTGCTTTGGTGATTTAGGGTTATTTCTTTTTTCATGTTTCCTTTGCTTCTTGGATCTGTGTGTTCATGATTTTCTTCAGATTTGTTAAATATTTGGTCATTACATGGCTTTTCTGCCTCCTCCCCATTCTTAGAGGATTCTCATTATGTATATTAAGCCACTTGGGGTTGCCTCATTTATGTTCTTTTTATTTTCTAAAATTATTATTATTATTATTAGTTGTACTTCATTTTGTATAGTTTCTATAGCTATGTCTTCAAATTCACTAATCTCTCCTTCTTTAACATGTAATCTTTTGTGAATACCAGCTAGTGTTGTTTCGTCTTAGAAATTATGGTTTCCATCTCGAAAAGCCTGATATGGGTCTTTTAAATATTTGTCTTGAATTAAATTTTTAAAGATATGAAATACAATTACAAAAACCATTTTAATGTTGTTGGCTGCTAATTCTGACATCTGTGTCAGTTCTGAGTCAGTTTCCATTATTATTCTTCTCATCATTATGAGTCATATTTTTCTGCTTCTTTGAGTACCTAATAATATTTGATTGGATGCAAGACCTTGTAAATTTTATTTCATTAGTTACTGATTTAAAAAATATTTTTAAAATCTTTTCTACTTTTGTTCTGAAATGCAGTTAAGTTATTTGGAAACACTTTGATCCATTCAGGTCTTAACAGTACAGGTTTGTTTGTTTGTTTGTTTGTTTTCTGGGGGACCAAAGCAGCAACAAGTCTAAGACTAGTTATTCTCCACTATTGAGGCAAGACTCTTCTGAAAGCTCAACCAATGTCCTGTGTATTCTGAGGTTTTCCAGCCTGGTTGGTTACACTGGGTACTATTCTCTCTAGTTGAATCCTTTACATTGTTCTTTTCCCCAGTCTCACGTAGTTTCCTTAAAACACATGCATTGATCAGTACTCTGCTCAAGAACTTGAGGGCAGCCCCCTGCCACTCTTCCAGATTGTCTATCTGGGCAGCTTTCAGCCTCCTTTGTCTCCTTGGAGCCTCAGCTCTAACTTCTCAACACAGGATTCCACCTTGGTTACTCCTCCCTGTGCAGCTGCCTAAAAGCTCTCCAGGCATTATGTTGGGGCAATTGTAGGGTTTAAATCATTTGCTTCCTATCTCTTAGGGATTACACTGTTTCATTGCCTAATGTGCAGTGTCTTAAAAGCTGTTGTTTCAAATCTTTTTTATTTTTTAGTAGCTTCAGATGGGAGGGGAAATTGGTCCGTGTTACTCCATTTTGGCTGGAAGCAGAAGGCTTAGAAAATTGAAATTTTGTGTCTTAGTCAATTTGGACTGCTGGAACCGAATACCATAGACAGGATGGCTTATAAACAACAGAGATTTATTCTGTACAGTTCTGGATGTTGGGAAGTTCAAGATGAAGCTGCCAGCAGAGTTGGTGTCTAGTGGAAGGCCTGCTATCTGGTTCGTAGATGACTCTCTTCTCTTTGTGTCCTCACAGAGCGGCAGGGCTGAGGAATCTTACTGGGGTCCCTTTTACAAAGGCACTAATCTCATTCATGAGGGCTACTCCTCATCACCTAGTCGCCTCTCAAGGTTTCTCCCTCCAAATATCATCACATTGAGGTTTAGGACTTCAACATATGAATGATGTAGGGGACATAAAATTTCAGTCCACTGCATTTATCTATGTATTATACAAGTAAAAATAGACAAAAACTGCTTTTATGAGCTGATGGTGGTTATTCTTGCAGATTGCTTATTTCAAATAGTTTAGTTTTTATATATTTTTATTTCCAAATAATTAGAAAAGCTAATGGTAGGACCAGCACAGTGGCTCATGCCTATAATCCCAACACTTTGGTAGGCTGAGGTTGGCGGATCACCTGAGATCAGGAGTTCAAGACCAGCCTGGCCAACATGGCAAAACCCCATCTCTACTAAAAAATACAAAAAAAAAAAAAAATTATCTGGGTGTGGTGGTGTGCACCTGTAATCTCAGCGAAACTCCACCTCAAAAAAAAAAAAAAAAAAAACTAATGGTATATCAGTAAGATTATGCTAGAATGCAAGTAACAAAAATCCAACGCAAGCTAGCTCAGCTTGTGTAACTAGAGAAGGGGAGGGCTCTAGGGTCAGTATGATTTGTCTGTTCAACACCTTCAGATTTCTTCTGTTTTCATCTCTCTGCTCTGCCTTTTCTTGTTGTTGAAAGATGACAGCAAACAGCTTCTGGGCTCCATAATTTTTCCTCTAGAAAGAGTGTGTGGGCTGGGCATGGTGGCTCACGCCTGTAATCCCAGCACTTCGGGAGGCTGAGGCAGGCAGATCACGAGGTCACGAGATCAAGACCCTCCTGGCCAACACGATGAAACCCTGCCTTTACTAAAAATACAAAAATTAGCTGGGCGTGGTAGCATGTGCCTGTAATCCCAGCTACTCAGGGCTGAGGCAGGATAAATGCTTGAACCTGAGAGGTGAAGGTTGCAGTGAGCTGCGATTGTGCCACTGCACTCCAGCCTGGCGACAGAGCAAGACTCTGTCTCAAAAAAAAAAAAAAATGAATAGCGTGTGAAGATTTTTTTTCCCTTAGAAACCAACCCAACCATCTTCTCCAATCTCATAAACTAAAATTGAATCATGTGCCCACCACGGAAAAATAGAGTCCAGGCGGTGCAATTTACAGAATCACTCAGACTGTGGTGAGGTCAGCTCCCTGAAAGATGGGCTGCTAGAGGAGGGTGGAATACAATACTCAAGTCATTGTCAAAAGCCAGAGGACTGAGGGGACTGAGGACATTGAAATCACAACATCCATATAGGTGGATGTCAGACCATTTGTAAAATGCTTTCAGACAAATAACATAAGTGTGAGTAATCTCTTCCTTCCTAATAAATGAAAAGCTAAATTTGTTATAATTATGACAGTATCTTTTGCACTCTGATTTTAGACATTTTTGGAGACATCTGGATGTGTACACTGGGATTTTGGTCAGATAAACTAATGAAGTTATGAAGGTCACTTTGAGATGAACTTGCAGAATTAATAATATTGGCATGTTCTTCTTCTCTTAACTTGTGTTTCAGTACCAACGTTTCTTGTATGTTCTTGTCTTTATGTGTTATAGACACAAATTAGACAACATGATGACTAACAGCAAAGATAATTGAAAGCCCTGCAAGAGTCAAAACGACTGTGGCAGCTGAGTGATCATCTGAGAGCCTGAGTCAGGACCTGGCCCATCTGACCCCACTAAAGGCCTTGTAGACTAAAATATTTAATCAGAGGCACTCAGCAGTTTTATTTTAAGTGGCAAGACATTTGGGTTAGTATTTTAGATACTTTAAAAAAATAAAATTGAACAAGATGCCTTAGTGCCATTAATGTCATGAACCCTGAGAACACTGTCACAACCCCTAGCTGAGAAGTGCTGAAACAGACCATTCGTAGGACTCACCATGTGCCCAGCGCTGTACTGAGCACTTTACATGCAACAAAGAATATATATCCTCACGGATACATTGTGAGGTAGTGACTGGCATTGTGTACATTTTACAGATAAATCAAAAGGTGAAAAGAGGTGGCATTCTCTTGCTTGATGTCACCCGATAATAGGCAATAAAGTTGTGTCCCAAGCAGCTGGGATTCTGGCACCAGAGTATGTGTAATTAACCACTACACTGTATGCCTCTGTTAAGTGCTTGGGGCAAAATTTTTAGATAAATAATGGCTTTGGCTTAACAGATATGAATAAATCCACATAAGTGTTGGATTTTTAGCAGAGGTCTCTGTATTTCACACCAAGCTCTAGTCTCAGAAAATATTATTGCAAGTGCTTTTACTTATTTTGTGGCTTAAGACCAGAAGTCTAGATTAGTGCTTCTCAATCAGAGGTGATTTTGATTTGGCAGTGTCTGGAAACATTTTTGATAGCCACAACTCAGATATCCAGTGGCTGAGGTGTCCCTGGCCCCTAGTGAACAGAGCTCAGTGATGTACTACGTATTCCACAATGCACAAGACAGCTCTCTACTACCAAGAATTGTCCAACCCAAAGTGTGCCTAGTGCCAAGGTTGAAAAACCCTAAGCTAAACTGAAGCAGAGCTTGCAACATACACATTGAGATCCCCTCTCTGTGGACATTATCCAGAGTTTTGTCCCTGTGACTTGAGTAGCAGTCATCGTACCTAACCCTGCTCACAGAGCCTGAAGAATACATGGCACATTTCATTCCTTGTTTGGTGTATGAGCACTGGTTAAGCTTATGTTGCTCTTTATAGCTCTGTCTCCTTGCCTCACAAGCTGTGGGATAAGTTTAGAGTGGGAAGAATACTTTCTTCTTAACTATTCCAGGACAAGCATTCTCAGTGTGTCTGGCTCTTTTATGTTTCCTGAGTCATGCTTTAATACAGTCCTTTGATTCTTCTTTCTGCCTGTCCTGTTTGCTGGGTTCTTGTGGTAGCAGCCACCCAGTCTCTGAAATCCCCTATCATCCTCAGCACACAACCAGCCTGATGGAGCTGAGGTGCTCAAGCTTCTGTGAGATTTTGTCCTGTGGTCAGAGCCTTCAAGTGCTTTGGAGTGCACAGACACGACTGAGGTGAAGCATCAGGCAGGTCCTTGTGGTATTGGTGAGTGGCACCTCGAGGCCTGTGGGCTCATACGAGCAGGAGTGATATCCTCTAGGTGGGCATCTCAGCACTGCTTCAGGAATAGCTGCTATATCTTGCAACATGTGGTCTGCGTTTGTAGCATCCAGAAGCATTCCATTGCCACTCCTTCCTAGAGCAAAGGAACTGCTAATCCTCCCTCTGACTCATAACTAAAGCCAGCTTCCAAAGTGGTGAGGTTGCATGGCTTGAGGGAGGGGCCTCATGGCCCCAAATACTCCACTTGTTTCCTGCTCCAACGAATTCCTCTAAGTCAGTTAATGTTATTATCACCCACTCCAATTTTATGGATGAGAATCCTTAAACTCAGAGAAGTTAAGTGACTTTTCTGAGGTGAGACAACACAGATAGTAAGCTAGGTGATCCATGTCTATATATTTCAAATTTGCTACTCTTTGCTAGTTATTTCCAAGGAACTTCTTGGCCTTATTTAATACTGGACAGAACTAATTAAGTTATCCAAGTATCTAAGCAACAAGGGCATGCCCCCACTAACAAACCTGAATGGAACTTCTAGATCGGAAAAATAAAATACAGATGGTCTCCAACTTTTGATGGTTCAACTTAGCAATCTTTCCACTATACCATGGTGCAAAAGCAATATGCATTCAGTAGAAACCATACTTTGAGTACCCATACAGTTGTTCTGCTTTTCACTCTCAATGTAGTATTCAACAAATTACATAGGATAATCAAGTCTTTCTTACAAAATAGGCTTTGCGTTAGATGATTCTGCCCAACTATAGGCTAATATAAGTGCTCTGAGCATATTTAAGGTAGACTAGGCTAAGCTATGATGCTCAACAGGCTAGGTATATTAAATATATTTTCAACTTAGAGTGGATATATTGGGACTTAATTCTAATACAAATTAAGGAGAAAATGTACCTGAAATAAAAAATATACTATATGGGATTAAAACCAGATTAGACATTGGGGAAAAAAATAAACCAGTGAACCAGAAGAAATAACAATGGAAACTATGTAAAATAAAGTACAAACACATTTGAAAAAGAAATCGAGTCTCAGTGACCCGTGAGACAATAATGAATAGCTTGTCATACATACAACTGGAGGCCCTGAGGGAGCAGAGAGAGGAGGGATTAGAAAAAATTTTTCAAGAAATAAATGGCTAAAAGCTTTCCACACTTGAGGAAAACTATAAACTTACACATTCAAGAAGTTTAAAAAACCCCTCCAGAGAAAGACTGAAAGAAAAACAAGTAAGGCAAATTATAATGACATTTCTAGAGACAAGGATAACAAGAATTATTAAAAGCAACCAGAGAAAATACTTTATCTACAGAAGAACAAGTGTAAGAATGGCAGCATACTTCTTTCTAGAAACTATGCAGGCCATGAAACTATAGAGAAAAATGAAAGAAAAAAACAACTGTCAACCTAGAATGTTTTGCTAACAGAAAACATCTTTCGGAAGTAACAAGTAAGAATGGATTTTAAAAGGACATAAGGAAACTTGTGAGGATGGAAAAGTTTAACATCTTGATTTTGGTTATATATACATGCACACAAATGCATACACACAAAATTGTACATTAAATAGTGCAACTTACTATAGGTAAATTGTATATCCGTAATACTATGTAAATTATTGATAAAGCCAGGCACGGTGGCTCACGCTTGTAATCCCAGCACTTTGGGAGGCCGAGGCAGGAGGATTGTGAGGTCAGGAGTTCGAGACCAGCCTGGCCAACACAGTGAAACCCTGTCTCTACCAAAAATACAAAAATTAGCTGGGCATGGTGGTGTGCACCTGTAGTCCCAGCTACTCAGGTGGCTGAGGCAGGAGAATCGCTTGAACCCTAGAGGAGGAGGTTGCAGTGAGCCGAGATCACACCACTGCACTCCAGCCTAGCTAATAGAGAGAGACTCTGTCTCACAAATAAAAAAAAAATTATTGATAAAAAGGAGAAAATAAGACTTTTTCAGATAAATAAAGGCTGACAAATTCATGATCCACAGACCTTCACTACAAGAAATGTTAAAGGATTTTCCCCAGCAAAAAGGAACAAAGTGTCAGATGAGAATTTGGAACTCAACAAAAGAAAGAGTAGCTCCAGAAGAATCTGGTAAGTATGACTGTTTAAAGCAAAAATGATACAAACATATCATGGGATATATAGCATGTATAAAAGTAAAAAGACCTTCACTCTTTTTTGAAAAAGTGAAATGTATTATAACAATAGAATAAGAATAGAATGGGAGAGATGGAGATTTACTGTTGTAGGGTTGTTATTTTATATATAAGGTAATTTTATATATTTAGTATATAAAATACAGATATGTTAAAGATAAAGGATGGAAAAAGAAATATCAAGTAAATATTAATACTAATCAAAGGAAAGTTGAAATGGTCATATTAGTTTTGAAACTAGGAATTTATTAGAGATACTGAGGAACATTTCATAAGGATAAATGGGTCAGTTCACCAATATACCTAAAATCTATAAGTGTGTATGTACCTGATAATATGGTTTCAAAATAAATGAGACAAACTTGATAGAACTGAAGGGAGAAATAGAAAATACACTACTATAGTCAGATATTTTAATTTTTTCTCTCTCGATGACTGATTTTAATATTTCTCTCTCTGTAGTCAGGTATTTTAATATTTATCAGTAACAAGTAGACTGAAAATTAAGGTGTAGACATCTTGAATAGCATGATCAATCAGTCTGATCTAATTGATATTTATAGAATACTTCACTTTTTAATGTGGCAAAATGCACATACTTTTTAAGTGCACATGGATCAAGAAGGTAGACCATATTCTAGGCTATAAAACAATTGTCAATGGATATAAATGTTGAAATCATCTGATCACAGTAGAATTAAATTAGAAATAAATAACAAAACTATGAAAACAATCATCAAATATTTTGAAATTAGTAAGACACTTCCAAATAGTCCATTGGTCAAAGGTAAAACCACAAGAAAAAATTCAAAGATAATTTGAATTGGATAAACATAAAAACACTAGATATCAAAACTCATAAGATACTTCTTAAATATTTCTTTGAGGGAATTTTATAGCATTAAATGCTTATTTGACAAACGAAGAGAGTTCTCAAATCAGTTACCTCAGTAAGAAACTAGAAATAGCCAGGCACAGTGGCTCATGCCTGTAATCCCAACACTTTAGGAGGCCGAGGTGGGTGGATCATCTGAGGTCAGGAGTTCGAGACCAGCTAGCCAACATGGTGAAATGCATCTCTACTAAGAATACAAAAAAATTAGCCGGGCATAGTGGTGGGCACCTGTAATACCACCTACCTGGGAGGCCGAGGCAGGAGAATTGCTTGAATCTGGGAGGCAGAGTCTCTCTTGCAGTGAGCCAAGATCACACCATTGTACTACAAGCTGGGTGACAAGAGCAAAACTCCACCACAAAAAAAAAAAAAAAAGAAAGAAAGAAAGAAACTAGAAATAAAGCAAAATTAACTATAAAATAAGCCGAAGGAAGGAAATTATAAAGATAAGAGCAGAAATTAATGAAACAAAAGAGAAAATTCGAGAAAATTGATGTACCCAAAAGATGGTTCTTTGAAAAGTACATAAAATTGATAAAAACTTCACCAATACTAATCAGAAAAATGACACAAATTACCAAAATCAGGAATGAAATCAGGAACATCATTACACATCTTATAAAATTCCTTGAAAGACACAAACCACCAAAATTTGTTCAAGAAGAAACAGATAAGCAAATCAGCCTTATATCTATTAAGAAATTTGAATTTGTTGTTAAAACTCTTCCCACAAAGAGTACTCCAGGCCCATATGGCTTCATATTTAAGGAAGAGATAATCCCAACCCTACCCAAACTCTTCCAGAAAACAAGAAAGAAGAAAACCCTCCCCTCTCATTTTTAGGAAGGCAAGAAAACAAGAAAAGGATATTAAAAGAAAGATGACTACAAACCAACATATCTTTTGAACATAGACACAAAGATTCTTAAAGTCATTTTAGCAAACTGAATCCCACAGTATATTATCATGATCAAGTGGGGTATATTTCAGAAATGTAAGATTGGTTTTGAAAATTAATTAATGTAATTTATCATATAATGTAAAAACAAAAAAATTATTATGTTAATAGATGGATAAAAAAGCACTTGGAAGCTCAATATCCATTCATGACTTAAAAAAATAAAAATAAAAACTCTCACCAAATGAGAAATAAAAAGGAATTTCCTCAACTTAAAAAGGAGCAATTTCAAAGAAACCATAAATAACTTTGTATTTCATAGAAAAAGACTGAATACATTTTAAACATTATGTCAACTCTCACCATTTTCATTGAACATCATACTGGAGGCCTAGCCAATGCAATAAGTCAAGAAAAAAAATACAACATATAGAGATTAATAAGAAAAAAATTGTCCCCATTTGTAGATGCCACGATTGTCTATGTAGAAAATTCTAAGGAATTTACAACAAAAGCTTCTAGAACTAATCAGTGAGTTTAACAAGATTAAGAGATATGTCAATATGCAAAAATCAACTTTATTTCTGTATACTAGTAATTTAAAATCAGAAAGTAATTTTAAAATACTATTTACCATAGCAACATTTACAGGGATAAATTTAATAACAGATATATAAAACCTTTATATCAAAAACTATAAAATATTGCTAACAGAAATGAAAAAAAAAACCCTTAACAAATGAAGAAATACACATGCTTAGTGAATTACACATACTACATATAGTATGTAGTCTTTTGAATCTGAGTTCTTTTCACATGCTTAGTGTATGTAGTATGTAGTCTTTTGAATCTACATACTAAAGATTTGAAAATAGTACACTATGTTCAGGACTTTTAACATGCTTATGGATTGGAAAATTTCATTTTGTTAAGACTTTTTCATTCTCAACAAATTGAGCTATAGATTCAATTTAATCCTAATGAAAATCTCAGAAATCATTTTTATAGAAATTGGCAAGCTGACTTTAAAATTTATGTGGAAATACAAAGGATCACCACTAGTCAGAAGAATTTTGAAATAGAAAGCTTGAGGACTTACTCTACTTGATTTTAGGACTTACTGCAAAGCTACATTAAAAAAGGTAGTGTTATATTGGCATAAGCCTAGACACAATGTAAGAAAACAAAGAGCTGAAAGCAGACTCAAATGAATATGATAAATTGATTTTTCAACAATGTTATCAAGATAATTCAATGGGGAAAGGATAGTTTTCAAAAAATAGCCTTGGAAAATTTGGATATCCTTCTGCAAAATAATTAAAATCAAATCTTGCTTCATGCTATACACAAAAATTAAATTAAAAATGCCTTGCAGTCCTAGTTCGAGCTAAAAAATAATGATACTTTTAGTTATGTGACAGAAAATATTTGTGACTGTGAATTGGGCAAAGTCTTCTTTGGTAGAACACAAAAAGAACCATTAAAAAGTGATAAATTGGACCTAATTAAAATTAAAAACCTTTGAGCTTTAAAGGATATTGGACCTCATTAATTTAAAAACCTTTGATCTTTAAAGGATACCATTGAGAAAATGAAAGCCATAGACTGCATGAACATCTTTGCAAAATATACATCTGATCAATAACTTGCATCCAGAATATACAAATAACTTTTGCAATAATAAGACAAGTAACTCGATTAATAATTGAGCAAAATATTTGAATGAACACTTCACCAAAGAAGATATATGAATGGTGAATAAACATGTGAAACAATGCTTAGCATCACTAATCATCAGAGAAATGTATATAAAAATCAAAGTAAGAAACCACTGCATTACTCACTGAAATGGCTAAAATTAAAAAGATTGACCACATTAAGTGTTAGCATGTGGTGCAGCTGGAGCTCTCAGACATTTCTGGTAGAAATGCAAAATAGTACAACCTCTTTGGAAAACATTTTGGTGGTTTCTTTTAGGGTTAATCCCTTACCGTACAACTCAACAATCCTCTAGATATTCATCCAAAACAAGTGAAAACTCAGACCAAAGACCTGTAAATGAATGAATGAATGTTTCTAGCAGGTTTATGTATAGTAGCCAAAAACTGGAAACAAATCAAATTATGAATGAATAAGACTTTGTGGGGTATCTATATAATAGACTACTCCTCATCAATAAAAAGTACAAACTGCTGATATATACAATACCACAAGTTGTCATGCTTAGTGAAAGGACCCAGATTCAAAAGACTACTGACTATATGATTCTATATAAATGAAACTGTAGACAAAACAAACTATAGCTATTAATTTTTCAAGAGTTTTATGAGGTGATTATTAAATATGACCAATATTAAAAATTAAATTATATAAACATGATTAAATGATTTATATTAAAACAAAGTTAATAAATACCCCAAACTCATACACTTCCTGCATATCTTACTACACTTTTCTAACAGATATGCTCTTGAGATTATTTAAATCTATTATATCTGTATTATGGAAATTCTGTATAATGGTGCTCTATTGCACACCTCTTACCAACTCTGCATTCAGTGATGTCATGTTGGTAACATGAAATTGACCGTGATGAGAATATTTACACTATGGAAACTGGCAAATAATAAATTAGGATTTTGTCTGTTTTCCAGGAGCACTATTAAAGGTTTCCCAGCACATCACTGAATATATGTCTAGAAGATTGTATCTCAGGAAAAGGAGGGGATACATAGGATGATTGATAAGCTCCTTCTGGAGGAGGCTGGATTTGAACTGACCCTTGGAAAATGTACAATATTTAGCCTGATAGAGAAGGAAGAAAAGGACATGCCACGCACAAGAAACAAAAGCAAAAACCAAGGGACAGTCTGGCTGGAGTGAAGGTTGTGTATAGCCTTAATGAACAATAATGCTGTGAATGTATGCTGGACCCCGACTGAAGGAAGCCTAGAATGAAAGTCATAATGGATTTCTGTTATGTCTTTCTTCGTACTAACCCCCTTCTTCTCATAGAAGTCCTCTACCCATAGCCATGCTGTACCAATAGATTCTGCCCCACACAGAGCACACCCCACCGTCTGTCCATAGTGAGAGGTCCTAGGAGAGACACACAGCCCAGGCTGGTCCAAGCAGATGTTTCTTAACTGGATATGGTATGCCAAAGGATATTTCCCCATTCTCTAGTTACCAAGTTTGAAGAATGGCAATCCAGAGCTGACTCAAGACACATCAGCAGGAAATAAGAGAATCAACACATACTAGAAGCAGAGATAAGAGAAGAGAGGGAGGTTTTGAATCTTTCATTTCGGTTGTCTTCAGAACAACTCTCCCTGATCTTTTGGAAGTTGAATGTGCAAGCCAATAAATTCTCCCTATTTTGTTTAACCTGGATCAAGTTTTTTTTTTTTTCCCTGTCCTTTGCAACTAAAGATTTGAAAATAGTACGGATTTTTAACATATATTCTTCATCCCTGAAAACCTGAATTTGTGTGTGAAAGAGCAAAGGGAAGGGACCCAAGTCTTTTATAGCCAGGTGTCCTACTGTTGGGAGGGGTTTAGTTCCAATCTTTCACCTGTCTTAGAGCGCACTCTAGCAGATGAGGTGAGCCCTGGGCCTTGGAACAGGAAGGACCTTTGGGCTGTGTAGCCCCAGAATTTGTTGTGGTTTGCAAACTAAATTCTTGGAGCTGTTGGCTTCCATGGGAATGCCCCAGGATGTGTTAAGTGGGCCTGCAGGGAAGTTCTCAGCTCCCCTGCTCTACTGATAGCAATGCAGCTACGGATGGCAAGGCAACCAGAAGCACGCTGGCATCGTGCAGATAGCACATTGCATTTATCTATTCTGTAGTCCAACACATCATGCACACTGCGAAGAGACTGTTTTCTTCTGAAATCAAACTCCAGTATTCTCCAAGGAGCGAGCAGAGAAGAATGCTGGAAGAAGAATCCACCCAAGGAGGAGAGGCAATGGAATAAGAATTTTTAGAAACCATTCCCCTGAGTTTTCACCTGCCACTTGAGATTCTTACCCCAGGGCACATCAGTTTCCATTTAACAGTCAAGTTCAACAGTGGACAAAATTGTTTCCCTTGGTTCTTCATAGCACAGTTGAGACAACTTGACATTTTCAAAATGAATTTAAATACTAAGGGAGAATAAAAATGAAATTATAGCAGTCAGTACAAATAGCGACTTTCCAGAGTACTGGTTTCTGATCCTAAGGTAACCATGGGGTGGTCTTAAAGATAAGTGTGATAATTTAGATAATTGTTCAGCAAATATTCATTCTCTATCCCTTCCCACTGTGGATGGAACATACATCCTTTTCTCATTGATGGTGAGCTTGGCCTGACCTTCTTTGACCAATGGAACGTTAATGGACATGACATGGACAGAGGCCTAAATGTGTGTGTATGGTTTGGCTTTTGCATCCAGTGATCTTCCATGAGAAGATAAGCCTTCAGTAGCACTTCCTCTTCAGCCTAGACGCTGGAATGACATGTGGACCAGACCTAAACCCAACCAGAAGCAAGGAGCACCACGTAGGCAACCCACAGCCTGAAGCAGAGACTCCTGGGCTGCTCACCTGCAAACCGTAAGCATGAGTGTAAAGACTCCTTGTGGTGACCACTGGGTGCTAAGCCAACTTGTTTCCAGCATTCTAATAAAAATTGTTGATTAATACAGATGATGTAACATTACAAGTCTTGTCTAAAATGCCTTCCTGGGAGAAAGTCCTGCCACCTTATTGCTTGCTACCCAGGTGCTGTATCAGGACATCTTGACCTCATGCCTACTGGCCGGTGAAACTGAGGAAAACATGATGCCTGCCTCCATCTGCTCCTGGAGAGTTAAGTTTATCACCTTGCCCAGGAAGAACCCCTGCCTCATTGCACATACCCACCCCTACAGTGGAAAGCAGCCTTGCTCCAATGAGTATATAGTATAGAAAGGTACTGTATAAAATGTGTCGGAACCAGGCAATAATTGCAGTGAATAAGAAGAGCTGGCACACCTGCAACTGCCCATGCTCTTCCAGCAGCTTCCAATACTCATCCTTGGCTTCTTTGTGGAGTGAACTACACTTACCCTTCAGCTTTCAGTGCAGTTGACACTTTCTCAGTGGCCTCCTCTGAGGAGATAAAGTTCCCCACTAGCCACTCCCATAACTTTTCGCTTCTTCACACCACTTACAGGTGCAATTTCATGTTCACCCACAGGAAGATTTGTTTACTGTCCATTTGTACCAATCTGTGAACTCCATGAAGGCAGTGGCAAGCATCAGGTTGTTTTTGACATACCTAGCACATTGGGGCATTTAATACGCATTTGCTGAATAGACCAGGCTCCTAGGCTTGTGTCTTTTTCCAAGCCTCAGAGCTGCCCCTTTTCCAGGTAATCATTTCATTACCTGGATTTTCTTCCCTTTCTATAACAAGTTTTATCCCACAGCTCATGAACTCATACGCTTCTGATCACAATTGCAAGGTTTCTCCCAGCCCTTCAAGGTCATAAAGACAGAAACAAAGAGATGACACAAGAAGTTCTTATCATCTTCATCTTGGATGTGAGGGTACAACCTCTTCAATTAACAAAGGGAGAAACTGAGGCACCTTCTCTCATCCAAGCTTACTCGGCCAGCCATTGGCAAATGTTAGAGCTGTTGACAGGAAATTGGTTCTGCCCCCTATGTTGTTACTGTGGACATAAATTGTTTTCCTCCTCTAATGGTGACTTTGGCACCAGATACCATGGTCTGAAATGCCCGTTCCTTATTAAGCAGCCCTGGCTTCAGGGTCTGTGAGTGAATAAGGACGAATTGGGAGCTGTCCACCGGCCAGGTGTTTGGTAGCAGCTGCCACTTTCCTTCCTTTGTTTTTTCTACCATCACTGGTTTTAACCCTCATCTAGAAGGCCACTTTGTCTGGGACAGGGAGATAATTTAGTCTCGCGTCTGTTTGGCAGCTTCCTGATTACCAGCTGAGCCTGATTACACAGTCTGTGTGCCTGTCCCAGGACAGAAGTGCTGCTGCATGCTGGAGGAGGGAAGCGGCTTCCATAGTGGAATTGCTTTGGGGGTCTTACTTCCAACACCTCTCGGTGGCTAACCGAGACCCAGTTCTACAGGTGACTGCGTCCAAGTTCCACTGTTAATTTCAAAGCCACTTTGTCTCTCCAGCAGAGGTCTTAGTGGATAGACCAGGCTTTTGTCTCTCTCCACACCTCAGATCTGCCCCTTTCCTAGGAGATTCTTGGTTTTCTGTCCGTTCTCTGGCAAGAATAACTTTCATTCATGAATTCAACAAGTTTAACCAAAACACTTAGCAAACATTTATTGAGAACTTTTGTGGCAGGAATTTGAGACATGGGTTGAGATGTGGGTTGACAGTTCTGACCCCAGGAGCTGTCAGAATAGAGATAGAGACAGATGTGCAGGAGTTCCAATAGTGGGAACCCACAGGAGGAGACTAGTTTTCTCAGAGAAGGGATGGCAGGGAGTAGTTCTGGAAGGCTTCACTGAAGAGGTGTCACTTTGGTGGGTCTTAAAGAGAATAACTGGGTTGGCTACTATGTGTAACTGAGTAACACACAGAGGCATGCAAATCCAAGGCAAGTGAGGTGGTGGGGACAGCATGGGTAATCATGTCCATGGTGGGTCAAAGAAGGTGAGTAATCAGATATGCCTGGAAGTTACCAGGGACGGGGTGGCTGGGGCTGAAAAGTTGGGCTGAGGATAGAGGATGAAGGATGCTATCTGACATGCTATGAGGCAGGCAGAGTTACAAGCATCAGTCACAAACATTAGCGCTTGTGTGAACATGAAGCAGGTCAAGAAGCTTCTACTTGGTATAAAAATATTACTTTTATATCATAGATTAAATATTTTTCCTAGAAAATAAAACATAAACCAAGGAAGATTACTTCTAAACGATTTTTTTCATAAAGTGATATTAGGACTAGATTGTGGATAATCGTCAAAGGAAAAGCTTGACATCCATTGAGCTTGCAGTGTACGAGACACTGTGTAAGCACTTGATACATATTCATCTCCCCTGGCCCTTATAGCTATGCTAGGCAGCAGATATTATTTTCATCGTTACCATTTGGTAGTTGAAGAAAGTGCCTAGTCATGGGCCTTTGGTGAGGAATACAATTTGAAGTCAGTCGATCTGATTTCAGGGACTATGCCATACCCTTTATGTTCTTTGGGAGATAATCAGAGTCCTAAACAAAAGAATGCTTAGGATTTTCTAATTTCTACATGCAGTGGGGAGCCACAGAGGAGTGCTGAGCACAGAAGAGATTTAATCGGTTGATGATGACTCTCTCTGTTGGGCAAATGGGAATGATAGAAGAAATACTTGTAGAACTTTCAGGGGTAGCGCTTCAAACAATGAGACCATTGGGAATCTTCAGTCCTAGGGAGGCTGGGCATGTGGGGAGGGCTCTCCTGGAGAAAGACTTTGTGCTAGCTGTGTGTCTTTGGCACCAACTGAATGGAGTGACAGGCTCTGAGGATGGGGGCTCCCTGTGCACATCAAAGAATGGCCTTCCTAGGTCCCCATGGCACAGACCATACTGGTATTTCAGCCTTCTGTATCCCTTAAATCACCCCTCAGCAGGAGCACCTGCAATTATGAAGTCAAATATCCTAACTTGATTCCCTTTCTATTCATATAACCAAATTCGGCAATCTAAGGACAGTCTCATAAATGTTAAGTAGAAAAGAGCTTTATCTTACCAGTCCAAGCACCTAAAATAACGTGTGTGTTCCCCAACAAGCAGCGGCAAAACTCGCGTGTATTCACGACCTCTGCCAGGGCACTCCCGCAGCGTGAGATGCCTTTCACCCACCACACTGGAGTTACTTCCCTCGGATTCACCACTTCATGGCTTTCCAGTCTGTATTGTCTTTGTTCTTCTCTGACCATCTTTCCAAACTAACCTCAGAATTTTGTTCCTGCTTTTCCTGGGGTCTGCAAATCCTCTGTAATGAGCAGCCATCTGCAGATTCATTTTTATGCAGTTTCCCTTCCCCCTTCAGACTAGTAATAAAAATATTAAACAGGACTAAACCCAGGGCTGACCCCTGCTGCACCCTGCTAGACAGCCCCCCTTGGGATTGGCTGCCTTTTATCATTGGCCTTTTTTTCTTGCAATTTTTTGTCCAATTTACAGTCATCTCTCCCTGTCCTCAGCCTAGTCAATTAGAGCCAAATGTGAGAGTAAAAGTGTTGAGAGATATCCCAAGCTTTTCCAGTTAAAGTCCAAATCTATGTCTGTTTCTATGCATCAGTAAACAATTTTGGGTAAAAACTGAATAACACTATATTAAATATCAACATATTTTACATTAACCATAATCTGGACTGTTGACTTAATATTTCATTTTCAACAAGTTCTTTGGGATCCTGTCTTCATGAGTTAACACTTGCTAATAAAAAGTAAAAATGTCACTCAGTTTCTCTTTTTGATTGTAAACTCAGACTTGGGGCATTTTGTACTTCAGTTTCTTCAGATGCAATAAAATGAACTAATTTGTATTTACAACAAATTTCAAGAAATGTTTGATAGGACTACAAAGGATTATCCTTTAGAAATGCTTTGTCTTTTGACACAAATATTTCCCCCCATTTGGGGATCTTACCAAGAGAGAGGCTAGGTGGATCCGTTTCATTTTTATTCTGTATATTCCACACATCTAGAAGTCCTAGAAGAAGAAGAGGAGCATATCACTCCGCTGGGACTGCATTCTGAATGCATGGATGTGCTATGAAATATAAATGTATCTCTTCCTGGACAGAGTTTTCTTTTTTCCCTTGCTCTCCTGAGACACAGGGCTCCTGGCGTCAAAAGCTAAGGTGCATCTAACCATGAGAAGACGTCTTTTCAGGTCTCTTTATCTTTGCCTCAGTACCCTCATCATAGTAATGAGGATGGACAGAGATTTAAAGGCAAATATGATCTAACAAATAGGCCAGACCCCTTTCTAATCCACATTCAGAACAAAGGAATAGCACTTCCTGGAATTAACTCCCCAGGAGGGAAACACTCTCATCTAGTTGTGGAAAACCTTTTCCTTTCTCTCAAAACATTCAAAAAGTCTTATACTTTTAAAAGGACCGTAATGACAGAGCCTTCAACATTTGGTAGTTTAAAATTTTGTGTGACATTTTCTTGGTCAGAAATGCTTAAACAAACAAGACCATCCAAACTAGAAACCTTACTAATAATTTTTATAGTACAATGGCACAAAAGTACATGAAATAAGAGAAACCCCACCATTCTTCATATATTTTGACTCTTTTGTATACAGAAAAGATATAATAAAAAAAGGATTGTGTAGTTCACAGAACACTCTTAAGATATCACTCTCCATTATGAATGAATTTCTGAAAGTAATATATATTAAGTATAGTGTATATGACAGATTGATTTATTCTATGTTCATAATATTTGTGTTGTATATTATTCAGGTGCTATTTTAAATGTATTTTTAAAAACATCTATAAATATGACTTTGCTGGTTAGCGGTCTTATTGATATGGTGATGTGGGTCTTCAGCCCAGCTTTCTTTGTATCTCGGTACATCAGGTCTCAATGGCAATGAAGTGGGAGCTGTCCCGTTTCTGAGTCCCTGAAGCCCAGGTTGTGTTTGTGTATGGGGAGAGTTAATGAGAACAGAATGGCTTTCTTCCCCTAGCTTCCCCAATCCCATCTGTTCAAACAAAAGGCTGAAAGGGAAAGAGAACTGAGACCCTGCTGGTCAAGGGGGGAGGAATAATAACACATATCCTTGGGCAACATTTCAGCACATGCAGCCCTTTTATACTGTGCTTAAGCTTTCATTCAGACAAAAGAAAGTTGGGCCAATGTAGGTTCCATTTAAAACTAAAATTAAAAAAAAAAATACATTAGGCCCAAAGGCTAGTTTTTAAAAAAATAACTACATTTGTAAGTCTAGATTGAAAAATGAGAACTATGAAAGGAAAGGAAAAAAGCAATTTGTTTGTACAGAAATCTGCTGAGTAATCCACCTTCGTAGGTGGTTGTAGAAGACCAATTTCATGTACTTTGCATGAAGTTCAAGGTACAAGTAATGAGAATTACAATAAAAGGAGAGACAAAAAAAAAAAAAAAAAACAGGCACTTTCCTTACTTCCTAAGAAGAGTCCATGAAAACATCATGATTTCCAGAGGAGGACAAGAAAACCAGCAGCCTTCATCTCCTAGGTCAGCAGTTTGCCCACAGAAGCATGGCAAGCAACCCTGGAAGGTCAGAGCAACTCTGTTCATTGAGGCTGACTGGCTCCTAGAGACGACTGCTAAAATCCCAGTGGGCCACCCTCAAGAGATTATTTCACAAGATTTGCCTATGCCCTGATACATGCTGCTGTTTATCAGGGCAGGAGAAGAAAAGATTTCCTGGATATTTGCTCTAACAATTTAAGCCAGAGATATTGGGCAATCTTACCATCCATGGGAGGGTGAATTTGCCATCAGTTTTCTTTTATCTGTATTATCTGAGTTAAACCTTGTATTTTAAGTCAGTCAGCCCAATAGCTGCATTACTGTTACATAGATATAGATTTATCTTTTTTTCTTGAAAGTGTGTAAAATAAATTCTACCCTCTTGAGTTAACTTTAATGCTATCACTTCTGTGAAAAGGAAAATAAGAAAGGGATGAAGATATTCACAAACTAAGATTGCCAAGAAGTTAAGATGCTTAGGTCACTATATATTTTGAAAAGGAAAAATCTACATATTCAGGATATTTCCCAAATGACAAAAGAAGAGAAAGGAAGGGGAGAATAAAGAGTAAATGTAAGCATTAAGAAATATCATCTTAGGATATCCTGGGAATTGTGAAAGCCTGAGAAAATTGTATAAGGAAATGCAATTAAAGGCACAGAGCCTGGTTCCTTCCACAGAAGGATCATCAGCTACTTAAGAAAGGCAAACCAAGCCTAAAATCTAAGGGAATTAAAGGAAATTTCCTGAACGAGGTGGGTGGCCTCTGAAGGGCAAGCAATCTTGTGTAAAGCACAAGTTTAGCAAATCTTGATTATCTTGGTGAACATTTCTCATAAATGTTCATTTTTATTGTGTTGTCAACATTCAATTGTGCATGCAAATGGAAGAAAAAGCAGAGAAAAGACAGTCCAAAGTGGTGATTGAGCAAAACCATATCATCTGGCTTTCACCCGCATCATATTATTCTTTTTTTACAAAGCATTTTCTATCCTCATTATTTATTTTTGCTTGGGCTAATTTTAAAATGAGGTTTTATTCCCTTGATACAACAGTCAGTGTTGGCCTGGAATGAAAAAAACACCCCGATAATCCACAGAGAATGTAATCCACAACATTAATAACTGGCGGCTGAAAGCATTTGCCTATTCCATTTCCCTCCCTTATTCCTAAAGGAAAATCAGAATATAAATATGCCTACTTTATAGAAGACCTGAGTCTTTAAAGGGCTGGCTACAAAAAAATATTTTTTGATTAACAAAATTAGATTTTGCCATGAATGTCCATCTCAAAACCAAAGTTGTATACCATGTAAAATGTTTGTTCTTGGAGATAATAGGAGACATAGTTAAAAAATGATATAGCTCTAAATGAAAGTGCCTTTGCAAAATTATGACAGTAAGAGAAACCTGACGTAGTTAACTCCATCTTGCTTCTAACCTCTGAGTTGTCCTTGGTCATTACTGGGTGTGGGCCAAACTAACTTTGGGAGAAATATAGTTTATAGTTTAATCTTAAAGCAAGGATGATAATAGCCCTTCTCAAAACTAAATAGCCTTTGTAAAACTAATGAAAGCCTACAAGATTAGGATTATGAGAGGGGCCTGAATGATGCTAAGAGTAGGCATAGTTAAATGATAACTAGCCATTGTTCCAGAGGTCACAAGATTTGTAACTTCCCCAATTACTCCTGTAAATAATATCACTGTTGTAGAACCTATAATTGGCCTTTTGAAATGTTTTTCAAACTTTTGCGTTGCTGATGAGGGCTGACCCTACCTAGACCCCCAACTCATGGTCCTGTGGCCCCCACCCAGAGTCTGACTCAGCACATGAGGATCTCTTTCCACACTATGATTTCATATCCAACCAAGAAACATTCCTCATCCCCTAGTCTTCTGCCCACCAAACTAACCTTCAAAACCTCTCATCTCTGAGCTTTCAGGGAGACTGATTTGAGGAATAAATTCAATTCCTCCTCAAGGGCTGGCCTCACATTAATTAAACTCTTTCTCTACTCCAATGAGGTGGTCTCAATGCATTGATTTTGTCTGTGCAGTGGGCAGGAAGATTCCATTGGAAAATCACATAAAGGTACAATTAAAGTTGAAAAAATGATCAAGGCTAATTATTGGATGACCTCCATCAGAGGATTTTCATTATGCTGTCCACAGTAGTCACAAGAGACAAACTTGCCATGGTTGGGACACACTCCTTAGGTACAACAAGGGCTCCCACAACCCATGCTCCTAGCACTAGTTGCTAGTTTCAGGCAACTTAAAAACAAATTTTGTTCTGTAGTTTTTGCTGCCATTTGGTATAAAGTCATCACACAAGTAAACGGTACTCCTTCTGTCTGTTATCATCAATGAGGTATATATACATTTGAAAGAGGAAATTTATTCTTTTTATTTAACTTAAATTTAGATGTATCAATTTATTCTATAACCATTCATTGTGAGACCCTACATAAAGGCTGTAATGGATTTAAAAAATGCTTGTGTCCAGGTATCTGTGAGGGAGTGGAGAATATAGTCTGCCAGATTTGGGGCTTGGATATTTATCCAGAGGGTGATGTGGAGGCATTAGAGGTGGAAAACAGAGAAGGTGTGAGCAGATTACTGAGAAACAAGCATACCTCAGATATTGCAGGTTCAGCTACAGATCATCGCAATGAAGTGAATATCACAATAAAGCAAGTCACACACATTTTCTGGTTTCCCAGTGCATACAAAAGTTCTATTTATATTACACTGAAGTCTGTTGTGTGCAATAGCATTATGTCTTTAAAAAAGTGTACATGCCTTAATTTAAAAGTACTTTATTGCTAAAAAGTGTTAATTATATAAACCTTCAGCGAGTCATAATTGTTTTGCTGGTGGAGAGTCTTGCCTCAGTGTTGATGGCTGCTGACTGATCCAGGGGGTGGTTGCTGAAGGTTGGAGTGGCTATAGCAATTTCTTAAAATAAAACGATGAAGTTTGCCCCATCAATCGACTCTTCTTTTCATGAAGGGTTTCTCTGTAGCATGCAATGCTGTTTGATAGCATTTGCCCATAGTAGAACTTTTTTCAAAATTGACATTTCAACAATGTTCACAGCATCTTTACCAGGAGCTGATTCCATCTCAAAAAACCATTTTCTTTGCACATCCATAAGAAGCAGCTCCTCCTCCATTCAAGTTTTATCATGATAGATAAATATGATATCAATTTAGCATTGATATCATCAATGGGAAGTAACTGCAGATGTGGTGGAAAAGCAAAAGTACTAGAATTAGAATGGATCCTGAAGATAGGACTGAATTGCTCAGCCAGTTCAGCTGAAGCTTTTAGCATTGACTTCTCCTCTGTAGCTATAAAAGTCCTCTATGGCATCTTCTTCCAATGCAAGGCTATTTCACCTGCTTTGAAAATCTGTGGAGTAGTGTGCTGCCTTGATCGATAATCTTAGCTAAATCTCCTGGATAACTTGCTGCAGCTTCCGCCTCAACACCTGCTGCTTCATCTTGGGCTTCTTTGTTTCAGAGATGGTTTTTTCTTAAACTTCCTGAATCAACATCTGCTAGCTTCCAACTTTTCTTCTGCATCTTCCTCACCTCTCAGCCGTCATAGAATTGAAGAGATTCGGGCCTTGCCGTGAATTAGGCTTTGGCTTAAGGGAATGTTGTGGTTGATTTGATCTTCTATCCAGACCATTAAAACTTCCTCTGTCTCAGCAATAAGGCTGTTTCACTTTCTTATCATTCACATTTTCTTTTAATTTTCTTCAAGAATGTCAAGAACTGCTCCTTCAAGAACATTTTCTTTGCCTTTGCAACTTGGTTAACTACCTGGTGCATGAGGCCTAGCTTGTGGCCTATCTCAGCTTTCAACACGCCTTCCTCACTAAGTTTAGTCATGTCTAGCTTTCAATTTAAAGAAATGTATGACTCTTCCATTCACTTGAACACTTAGAGCCCATTGTAGAGTTATTAATTAGCCTAATTTCAATATTGTTGTGTCTCAGGAAAGAGGGAGACCTGAGAGAAAGAAAAAGATATGAAATGGCTGGTTGGTGGAGCAGTCAGATCCCACACAACATTTGCTGATTAAGTTTACTGTCTCATGTGGGTACGGTTTAAGGCATCCCGAAACAATTACAACAGTAACATCAAAGATCACCAATCACAGACCACTATAACCAATATAATAATAACGAAAACTTTGAAATATTGTGAGAATTAACAAAATGAGACAGGCATCAAGTGAGCATGTGCTATTGGAAAGATGGAGCTGATAAACGTGCTTGACACAGGTTGCCACAACTTTCGATTTGTTAAAAAAAAAAAAAAAAGACTGTCTGTGAAGTACAAAAAAGTGAGGCACAAAAGAGTGAGATATGCCTGTATTTGCACTTACAGTTGACCCTTGAACAACATGACTTTGAACTGTGCAGGTCCACTTACACTTGGATTTTCTTCCACCTCTGTCACCTCGGAGACAACAAAGCCAACCCCCTTTTTCTCTTCTTCCTCAGCCTGCTCAACCTAAAGACAGCAAAGATAAAGATGTTTATGATGATTCACTTCTATTTAATGAATAGTAAATATATTTTCTCTTATGATTTTCTTAATGATATTTTCTTCTCTCTAGCTTACTTTAAGAATACAGTATATTTTAAGAATACACTATATAATACCTGTAACATGTAAAATATGTTTAACTGACTACTTGTTATTAGTAACGCTATGGTCAGCAGTAGGATATTAATACTTTAGTTTTGGGGTAGTCAAAGTTATATGTGAATTTTCAACTGTGCAGCTTGCGGGGTTGGGAGGCGCTTTCCCTAACCCCTGGGTTGTTCCAGAATCAACTGTACATTCTTTAGTTTAACCAAATTCTTTCTCACTAAATGAATTAGTGGCATCGAGAAATTGCTGCAGACACAGCAGACTAAAGCAAAAACAGAATGACAGAGCCAACACTCTACTTTTAGCCTGTGTTCTTTGTCAGCTGTGTTACGGGGTTAAAGCAAAGATGATATAATAAACACTAACAAAAAATCAGCCAAAAAAATGAAAACTTATCAAGAATGTTTGAAATATAGCTTCGTATCAATAACTATGGGGTATGATCTATATGGTGTGTATTATGTTTTCATGAAGAGAGGTATCTTTTTGGCCATGCCTGCCATGAAAATTTAGTGGATAAATAAACTGGGCTTAGAATCACAACTTTGAATTACTACATTGTAAAACATTAAACTAAATTTGATTTTAAAAAATAAAGTGTAACTAAGTACATTACTCTCACTAAAAATTTTATTATGAATTACGGTTCTAAAAGAGTACAAAATGTTTTCGTATGATTAATAATAAAATAATTTTAGAAATGTTAATTTTATCTTTCTTACTTTTCCAGTTGCTATGCTACAGAACAGATCATCCCAAAACTTAGTGGCTTAGAACAGCAACAATATTGATTTTGCTCACTATTTTGCAAGTTGGGCAAAGCTCTCAGTGATAGCTTGTCTCTCCTCCATGTGGTGTCACTTTGGTTGGCTTGAAGGCTGGGAGCTAATGCTGACTATCAGCTCCTATCCATGTGGGCCATCTTCTCATATGTGGGCTCTGGGCTCCCAAGGCATGAGTCCCAAGAGAAAAAGAGCTAGGCAGAAGCATTATCTTCTTTTATGATCTAGTCTAGTTAGCGAGCACAGTTATAAAGTTCTGCCAGGTTCAAGGGGAAGGAACACAGCCTTTCAGTCAAATAGTGTCACTGTCACACTGCAAGATGAAAAGCCAAGATCAGATTATGTTGATATGGCCATCTTTGAAAAATGCAATTTTACAAATTATCATTTGCATTATCATACAACATTTTGTGTTTTACACAACGTATCAGTACATCTTCACATTTTATTCATAACTACATATGTATATATTTATAACATTGTCAGAATGTTTTATAGATTGGAGTGCATAATCAAAATTGAAAACTTTTCTCATTTAGCAAATTGAAAGAACTTAAAACACAATGTATCTTTGCATAGCATAGGAGATACTAAACATATTTTTTCATCCTTCCTCATTGGCCTTTAGACTAACAGAGGGGTCAGTACCTTGTAAAGTAGTGTTTCATTAGGACTCTTTACCATAATTAATCTCTCTTTTTCCTATATTCTAATAGCAGATTATGTCTTTGGTACGACATTTCTCACACTACGTTTTGCATTGAGGTTATGTACATATATATATTATATAAGACAAAGTCTTATTCAGCTCTGTGTACTCAACAGTTTGTAGAATGCTTTTAACATAGTAGGTGCCCCAAAAATTACTGAGTAGAATGGACTAGCTAAAGTTTTGGAATCTTTACTCCAGCGGTGGAAGTTGGTGGTGGAAGAGCTGATTTACTTAGGAAAAGAGAGAGAAGGGAATGTGCCATGGCAGACTATTTTCCAGACCACAGCTCTCCCTAGCATGTACTAAGCATCTTCCACACCAACTCTGAGAGCCATAATAGTAAGTGGGTAGAGGAAGATGAGTAGGTCCTTAATCCAAAGGATTGTAAATATCTACTGCCCTCCTTTGTCACAGATGCTGATGTTTCTGGTCCCACGACCATGGTGTAGAGGAATTAGCTCCAGATTGGCAGCCATGACATTTGTCACTGACTAGGGGTAGCCTTTTGGCAGTTAACTTTTGGTTTCTCCATCTGTGAAGGAGTGGATTTGTATTAATAAATTCTTAGGTGCCCTGCAGCTTGAAAATGTTCTGATTCTCAAAACCGCTGTGATGCGGTTCTATGTGAGTAGTTATGAAGGAGAAGCAAGTTTGGTGATCCCAATTAGTGATCTGAATATGGCACTGTCTTCTGGGCCTACGATTTAAAGAAAACTATTGAAAAAAATATATTATTATTCTTATATACCCAATGCCTGAAATAGTACCTAGCTCAAGATAAATGTTCAGAATATTTATTAAGTGTGATATAATAAAGAGGATAGTTGATTTTTGCCCATGATTCCTGAATCAAAGTTTCAGAAACTCTTGGAATTTTCTGAGTAATGAGTGTCTTTTGTTTTCATAAGAGCCCCTTCTGATCATATCTGAGTTTATGCTAATGAGGTAACTCACGGTAAAACCTTAGATAGTTTTAAGGAGAGATTGGCTGTGACAGAAACAACAAGCATGTCATGAGAACTTTGGAATTTTCATCCTCACCTCCTGAGCTCCAAAGAGGGCTGAGGAGCTAGAGATTGAGTTCAATCACTTGGCCAATCATTTAATCAATCATACCTGTGTAATGAGACC